>CAUYLG010007432.1:0-84674 GCA_963573385.1 Cacajao melanocephalus
CATCAGGTCATTTATATTCTTTTCTAAGCTGTTTATTCTCACTAGCATTTCGTAAAACCTTTTCTCAAGGTTCTTAGTTTCTTTGCATTGGGTTACATGTTCTTTTAGCTCAGAGAAGTTTGTTATTACCCACCTTCTGAAGCTCGTTTCTGTCAATTCATCAGACTCGTTCTCCATCCAGCTTTGTTTCCCTGCTGGTGAGAAGTTGTGAACCCTTGGAGGAGGAGAGGCGTTCTGGTTTTGGGTGTTTTCATCCTTTTTGCGCTGGTTTCTTCCCATCTTTGTGGATTTATGTACCTGTGGTCTTTGTAGTTGGTGAATTTCAGATGGGGTCTCTGAGTTGATGTCCTTTTTGTTGATTTTGAAGTTATTTCTTTCTGTGTTTTAGTTTTTCTTCTAACAGTCAGCCTCCTCTGCTGTAGGACTGCTGCAAGTCCACTCCAGACCCTGCTTGCCTGGGGATCACCTGTGGTGGCTGCAGAACAGTAAGGGTTGCTGCCAGTTTCTTCTTCTGTTATTGTCATCCTAGAAGGAAACCTGCCAGATGTCAGCCTGAGCTCTCCTTTATGAGGTGTCTCTTTTGATATATGGGGGTTAGGGAGCTGCTTGAGGAGACAGCCTATCCCTTATAGGAGCTCAAGTGCTGTGCTGGGAGTGCCATTGTTCCATTCAGATCTGCTGGGCAGGTATTTTTAAGTCAGCTTCAGCAGAACTCATCACTGCCTTTTTCCCAGGTGCTCTGTCCTGGGAAGCTGGGGCTTTATTTACAAGTTCCTGACATGCTGCTGCCTTTTTTCAGAGATGCTCTGCCCAGCAAGGAGGTAGCCTAGTCACAGTCTGCCAGCAGAGGCATTGCTGAGCTGCTGTGGCTTTGCCCAGCTTCTGTGTGAACTTCCTTGCGGTTTTGTTTTCAGAGGTATAATAATGGCAGTCTGCCTCAGTAATTGCAGACTGCCTCCATAATGGTGGACTGCCTCAGTAGTGGCAGACTGCCTTGATAATGGCAGATGCCCTTCCCCCCACAGAGCTGGACTGTCCCGGGTCCAGCTGCACTTGTTGTGAAACTCTCAATCCAGTGCATTTCAGATTGCTGATGTTTGTGGGGGTGGGGCCCGCTAAGTCAGATCTCCTGGCTTCCTGTTTCAGCCCCCTTTTTTTCAGTTGAATGGGCAGCTCTGTCTCCCAGGCATTCCATGTGCCAGGTGAAATGGCCGCCCAGATTTGTGTGAGTTTTTGTGCAGCAACCTGCTGCGATGGCTGAAACAGCTGTGCTGGGAACTCATGGTGCTTTTCAGCCTGGGAATCTCCTGGTCTGTAGGCAGTAAAAACTCATTTGAAAATGTGGTAATCATTCACCCTCTGCATTGTTCTTGCTGGGAACTGCACTCCAAAGCTGTTCCTATTTGGCCATCTTGGATCCCTCCCCTGGTATTGTACTTTTAATCTTGTTGTACACATGTTCATTGCTAGTATATAGAAGTGCGATTGACTTTTGTGTGCTTATTTTGTGGTCTGCAGCTTTGCTGAATTTATCAGTCCTAGGAGTTTTCTTTTTTGGTAGATTATTGGGGATTTTCTATGAAGACAATCATGTCATCTGCAAATATGAACAGTTTATTTCTTCCTTTCTGATCAAAATGCCTACGATTTCTTCCTTCCTTCCTTCCTTCCTTCCTTCCTTCTTCCTTCCTTCCTCTCTCTCTTTCTCTCTCTTTCTTTCTTCTTTTCTTTCTTTCTTTTCTTTCTTTCTTTCTTTCTTTCTTTTTCTTTCTTTCTGTCTGTCTTCTTTGACTTATTGCACTAGCTGGACTTTCCACTAGTATTTTGAACAAAAGCAGTGAGATTAACATTCTTATTCTTGATCTTAGAGGGAATGCATTCAGTCTTTTCCTGTTAAGTATAATGTTAGCTCTAAAGGTTTTGTAGATTCTTCTTTGCAAGTTGAGGAAGTTTCTACCTATTCCTATTTTTCTGAGAGTTTTTATTATGAAAGGGTGTGGAATTTCATCAAATGCTTTTTCTGTATCAGCCTTCATCATGTGATTTTTTTTTTCTTTAGACTGTTCATATACCAGTTTACATTGATTGAGTTTCAAATATTAAACCAGCCTTGCATCCCTAGAATAAACTCCTTTGGTCATGGTTTATAACTCCTTATATAATAAATATTGCTGAATTTTACATTGTAATATTTTTTAAGGATTTTTTTAGTGTATATTAATGAGGGATATTACTCTGTAGTTTTCTTTTTAAATACTATTTTTGTCTGGTTTTGGTATGGGGGTAATACTAATTTCATAAAATGATTTGGGAAGTGTTCCCTTCTTTTCCATTTTCTGGAAGAGATTACATAGAATTGGTATTAGTCCCTTAAATATTTGGTTGAATTATACAGTGAAATGATCTGGGCTTGAAAATTGATATTTTGGAGAGTTTTTAAATTATGAATTTAATTTTCTTAATAGCTACAGTGCGATTCAAAGATTTATATTATTTTGTGTTTGTTTTTGGAGGAATTGGTCCATTTCATCTAAGTTGTTAGACTCTAAAAAGAGTCTGCTTTTGGGACTCTGACGACACAACTGTTAGATTTTTGTTGTTGTTGTTGTTATCCCACATGTCCCTGAGGCACTGTTCATTTGTTTCAGTCAATTATCTCTCTGTTGTAGTGATTGGGTAGTTTCTATTGTTCTGTCTTCCAGTTCACTGACTCTTGTCTCAATGCACTTTTTCCCTCTTGTTTTCATATTTTTGTTTCACGTATGTTAACACCGTTGATTAAGCAAACCTTTGTTTCATCCTTACTTATTCCTTGGTTAGACTTTCTGGGACCTGTGCTGCCTGCTTTAGTCTCCAAATACTCTGTCTCCTGCATTTAGCAATTCTCAACTATAATATTTGAGTTTGGGAATTTTTCTAGTCCCTAACTCTAATAGGGTCAGATTATCCCTGGGAGCTCTGGAATAGCTTACCCTGCTCCTCTTTGTGCCAAATATAGTCTTCTTTCTTAGACTACTCTGTTGGCCTCTCCACTTCTTAAAAAAATCACTTGCTAAAGAGAAAATTAGGATCAATTATCCAGTTCTAAGGTGAAGTATCATAGTCATTCCATTCTCCAAGTCTCAAAGTATCCATGAGGTGCTGCCTAGGCAAAACTAGGATTATAGATAAAATGTTTAGGGATGCAATTCTATATCTCAGATGTAAATGGAATCACTACTACAGTGTCTGCAAGGAACACTGAACCTGGCTGTGCTGTATGTGGAACAGTCTCCTTCCAGCTATAGGTGCTGACAAGGAGAGTTTCTGATTCCCTAGCACTTAGCACATTGCCTAGCACATAGGAGCTCAGTTAATACTTGTCTATGTTGACAGCTAAGGACCACAACCCTAGGAGGAAGGGGTGGGGAGAGCAGTGGAAGTAAAATATTGGAAATTCCAATTGTTTGTTTTTATTTATTAATTGCCTGTATATTTTACTCATTCTGTTACCAAATATTAACAACATATCTAGTATGAACTAGACACCATGCCGTGGTCTGGAGTGTCTTAAGTTGGTTTCTCTGGGAAGCATGCTTTGAGATGGAGACCTGTGTGCAGGAGATTTGTTGGAGAGGGCTATCACTTCCCAGAAACACCTGGGAGACAGTGGGAGAAGCAGAGCTGGACAGAAGGGAACTAAGCTGCGCTACAGTTGCAGATGAGGACTCAGCTGACAGCACAGAGATCTGGAGCTGGAATGGCCCTTCAGAACTATCCTGAATTCAGGTAACGGTGCTGGGCCATTTACCCTTGCATTGGCCAGTCATTGGAGGAGAGATAGCACTTGCCCTCAGCTATGTGCAATTTCAATAAAGTGACTCAGCTGTGAGCTGACAGCAGGTGGCAATTCCAGCAGCTGAGGGAATGGGAGTCTTGTTCTGAAAAAAAGATCTGGGTTGCACATTATAGTACCCACAATATGAAGCTGCAAAGGGATGAATAGGACAGGATTTCTGCTCTTTAAGAGTTGGCAGTTGGAGAGACAGATATGTAAACAAATAGTTGTGATCAACTATGATAAGTTTAATGAGAGCAATAAGTTAAAAGTGCCATAGGAACTCACATCGGGGAGCAACCAACTCCTCTGGGTGGGTCAGGGAAGACTTCTCTTCAGTATTTGCTTTGCTCTTTTGAGTTTTGAAGAGAGAAAATTTCATGCCATCACATTTCATGGAGTAGGTAATGAATTACAAAAGCTTGAATTTGCTTTGAAATATGAGGTCTGTACTTTGCCAAGTAAAGAGAAGTAAATCATGCATTAATGGAGCCGATATTTTCAGTGAGTTAGTGCCACAGGCACCCTGTGCACAGATCCAGCAAAGAGATAGGAAAGGTGAGCATGTGGGTTACGTGTAATGTGGAAAATAACCTTTTAAACTTTTATGTCCCTCTCTAGGGCAAGAATGCTATTCTTTAAAAGGTTAGTCTCCTACCGAAAAAGAAAAAAAAGAGGCTACTTCATGTTTCATTCCAGAATCAATTTTTCTATTAAAAATAAATTGCACTTTAAGTAACCTGTGATATGTTCAGCTAGAGCTAGTGGCTAGATGAAACTTTTATGTCTGCAGTCTTGGTGATTTGGAAGGACTGTGGAACTACTAAGAACAGAATGTAAATGTCTCTGATCTTCCAAAACTTGGATTGCCCCATCTAACTTTAATCCTAGTGGAATTTCACTGCCGTTTGGTGGGTCCTAAGCCCCTAGTGGTTGCTTTGTGCCCAGCGTTGTATGATCATTAGGAAAATCCAGAGCTCCTCTCCTTTTCGTCTCCACTGGCAGAGATTTACTGCCCTTTAGGAGTTTAGAGTTAACTTGGAGAGTCGCAGAAACATGAAACAACTGGGGAATGATTTGCAAGCAATGTATAAGCAAGTGTGGGCGTGCTACAGAGAGTCCTTGAGAAGCTTAGAAGAATATGAGAAACAAGGAAGACTTCTTAGAAGGAGGCTAGCATGGAGCCAGGTTTTGAAGGAGATGATGGATTGGTAGAGAAAGGATGGTGGGACATTCTAAAGGGCGGGAGTCACTGAACACAGGTCCAGAGGAGGAAATGACTAAGATGGGTGCAGCATCCAGAAAAGCCGGCTCATACATCCTTTTGGGAAGGAACTTGTGGTAATAGGAGTAGTCAGATCCAGGAAAGCTTGATACTCAAAATTACAAAGAAACTTAAATCTGTATCCTTTTTTCTATTTTATTACTTTCCTTAGAAATTATATAAAAAGATTGAATGTGTACTCTGATAAGATTCTTGACCCTATGAAATGGCACAAACTACCAGAAAGATGCTTCCTTGTTTAATGGCACCTGATACAAACATTCATCTGATACTTGAGTCTCCTTGACAGAGAATGGCTCAACCACATATTCAATCGTCTAATGCTTGCACAACCCTAGTGCTATGGAATATATTATCATCTCCTTTCATTCTTGAAGGAGGAATAAAAGGCTAAAATATGTCACTTTGTGCCAGATCCTGTTGTCTGCCTCATCAAACGATACCAAATAAACAATGTCTTCATCTGATTTGTGTTGCTATACAGGAATACCTGAGACTGGGTACTTTATGAAGAAGTTTATTTGGCTCATGTTTTTGTAGGCTATACAAGAAGTATGGTGCCAGCATCTGCTTCTGGCAAGGGGTTCAGGCTGCTTTAATTCATGGTGGAAGGTGAAGGGGAGGCAGTATGTGCAGATCACATGACAGGAGACAAAGAGAGACAAGAGGAGGTGCCAGGCTCTTTTTCAACAACCAGTTCTTGTGGGAAGTTAAGAGTGACAACTCACTCTTGCAAGAATGGCACTAAACCATTCATGAGGGATCAGCCATCACAATCCAAACACCTACAACCAGGCCCCACCTCTAACAAACACTGGGGATCACATTTGAACATGAGACTTGGTGGGTCAAACTAGCCATATCCAAACCACAGCAGGAGACCAAATTCTAGGCTATGGGCCATGTGTCTACGTATTAGGCAAATGTACTTCCGTTCTTCCGGTAGAAATATTACATTTTGAAGGAAATTGAGTTTACTTTCAAATAAAAAGTCCACGGTTTTCTTGTTTGTTTTTTCCTCACAATAGTGTGACCCCCTTGCATCTGGTATTCATTTGAACGCAAATGAAGGACCCCACACTTCTTCCTATACTTGTTCTATCATCATGTTAGAGTCTATTCATTTTGAAAACCTGTGGAGATTTTTTGGTCCAATTTCTTTCATTGAACATGATTGCCATTTCTCTTGGCTTGGTATACTTTTTGAAGATTTGATGAACGGTTTCCAAGACTTAGTTGATGCAACTATTATCAGGATAGGGTCAAGGAAAGGAGCTTCAGGGTAACAGGAAGAGGGAGGATGTTACCTACTTACCTAATTCTAAAGCTACAAGGCACGAAGGCCTAAGTCAGTAGCTATATCCCAAAGGAGAAGGTGGCCACAAGGAATGAGAGAATTATGAAGAGGTATATTCTGCCACTTCTCATTCACTTCTTAGCAGAATAGAATGGCTGCCACTTACTGGGCATGTATTACATGCCAGGAAGAACTAAATATGTTGCACACATTATGAGGTTAGTGTTACCATCACCATTTTATATGTCAGGAAATAATGAGTTAGAGAAATTAAATAATTACCTTTATGATGTTATAAGTTGGAAGGGGTAAGGGGGACAAACTTCAAACTCAAGTTTGACTTCAAAGCATGCCCTTATAATTGCTGAATTACTGGAAGTCACAGTCATATGAAGCCACAACCAGAGAACTCTGTGGGAAGGGGGTTCCCAGAGAGTGTGAGGACTCTTGGTCAATCCATTCTGAGTATTCTGAAGTGCGTGAATAGAGAAGGATCTCTGTCACTTTGTTTAGCCTTTATTTGGCTTATGCATTTACTAATTCATTTTTCTTGGTAGAATTTCTTTGCTCCTCACTGAAAGTCCAAATTGTGTGATTAGAAATAACTCCGAATCAACTAATTGTGATGGCACAAAGGATCATTTCACAGCTGGGGTCACAATGGTGACCAAATTAATCCTGAATATCTCAATAAATGACAAAGAAACATGAACCACAGAGAAGTTGATTCCCTGACCTGGTTTCCATCCAAGTGAAGAGTTTCAAAAAAGTAGAGTGCACCAGGGACTTCTCGCTGTCCAATTCTCCTTATTTGGTTGAGTCCTATCTTCAGTATAGGTCCTGACCCCGGGGACACTGGGGATTTTGTCTCAGCTTGACTTTCCTTTGGGTCTTATCAAGGTTTTCTGTTGAGAACACAAATAGCATTTCTTTTGATTCTGAAGTCTGAGACCAAGCTCCCTCCAGAACTTAAACTCACATCACTTGATTGACTATGTAGAAAATAACTCAACTGTATGTGGGCAACATCTGCAGAACAATGCAGTAAAGAATGCTCACCAACCAACCACCTCACCCACCGCTAGGCAGGGCCAACTCCCAGTTGTCATTATTCCTTTTACTCTTATCTCAGCACCCTGCCCTGTAATTTCTCATCAGAGGCAGACAGAATGAAAACAACAAGAAGAATTAGATTTGAGTTCTGCTGCTTTCACTTACTGGTTATGTGACCTTGAACAAATTATTTAATGTCTCTGAGCCTGTTTCCTTATCTGTTAAAAAAGGAAGTATAATATCTATCTCTATGAGCTATGTGGAACTAAATGAGATTTAGGGAAAACATTCTTTAAGCTAAAAGGGTGAAATGGCATTGGGAAACTGGCTGACTATCGGAAGCAGGTCAGGTTAGGAGTGGAGAAGGAAAAGTGGTGCTATTCCTGCTGCTAATGATGAAGATGATGAGATGACGATGCTAACATTTACTGAATGCATAGCTATGTGCCATGCATCGGGCCAAGTGCTTTGCATATACTGTCTTATTTAATCTTTGCAACAGTCATCTGAGATGAATATTAATTATATACCCATTTTATAGATGAGGAAATGGGAGTTTTAAAGACATTAAATAACTTTGGCCAAGGTCATTCAGCTATTAAACCGTAAGTCCAGAAACCAATTGGATTCCTGGCTTTTGTTTACCCTGAGAAAATTCTCAGTCTCCTGAATTCAGCTGAAATCATCAGTGAACATCAGAAACTTCACTCAAGAGACAGGACTTGCGCCGTGTCCCCAACCTCTCCCACTGACCTCTGAGCCCTCTGACCTAGTGAAGGCATCTGCACAATTTATCACAGCAGCTGTACTTTATTTCTCCATTCTTGAGAACACTGCTTACATTTCTAACATTTTTGACACATTAAAAATGTATAATTTACACTTAGGGGACTTGGGTCCTATTCCCAACTTCTCCGTTAACTTGGCCTTAGGTAAGTCAACCTCTTTGAGCCTCAGTTTCTCGTTTTCAAAATCACAGCAATAGAGCTTCTCGAGTCTCTAAGATACTTTAATTCTTTGGTATTTACTCGTGAACACTTAGCCTTAGCATGTGAAATGACACAGAATTTTCTAAACCAAAGCATGCCTTCCGAGGAACAAATGTTATTTCCATTTTTATTTACAAATATAAATGACGATCGCCTTGTCACTACCATTCCGGCATTCTATACCTTATCTGAGTGGCCACATAATTTATCATCCAAAACAGGACACTCTGGGGAGTGAAAGCAGATGCTAATAATTAATTGCAGCAGGATAGCCGGCTTAACCAGGACCGTCACCTTTGTCATTGCTCCATTTGTAGCTACTCTTCTTCCTTACCCTCCTCTCTCCTCCCCTTCTCCTTCCTTGGGCTTCAACAAGAGTGAAAGGTGCCACAGACAGAGGTGTAAGCTCCCTCAGCTGCTTAATGGAGTGTTAAGTTCAAAACTGAGGTGTGATCATTTAAATGCTAACACCCTTAAGCAAGTTTGTCTGCAACAGAAACACCCTGTTTAAAGCTTATTTCCTCCCTCTAGTTTCAAAAACATTTTGCATTGTTTATTTCCACTTCATTCAATCAGTACCTTGCTCATTATTTTCTTTCTGTACTTCTTTATTTGAAACAAATTTTCATTTTGTAGCTGGCTTGGAGAACACTGTAAGGAAACCAGCCTTGGACTCAAACAAGAAGTAAAGGCTTCAGTAAAGTCCTGGAATCATTTTCCTCATGTCCCGCCCAGATGTATTCCTGGATACTCTGGAAAATACTAGGGGGCAACAGATGGGTTTTGTGAAAGCCAATGAGCAATTTGAAGTGATTCCTTTTGTAAACCAGCTTATATGAATTTCTGTTGGAGGAAATGATACTAAGCTTATTCCCCTCATCTGCGTTCTATCTGATGAAAATCAAACACCATCCCTTTCCAAGGGACAGCAGAATTCACGAGCTTGATTCTTACCCCAAAACCATTTTTAAAAATAGAAGATGGACTGAGGGGTAGAGCAAGACCATCAAATAGGAGTCTTCAGCAATTGTCCTCCCTGCAGGAACACCAAATTGAACAACTAGCCACACGAAAAAGCACCTTCACAAGACTGGGTGTGGTGGCTCATGCCTGTAGTCCTAGCACTATGGGAGGCCAAGGTGGGCAGATCGCTGGAACCCAGAAGTTTGAGACTAGCCTGGGCATCATGGCGAAACCCTGTCTTTACAAAAAGATACAAAAATTAGCCAGGCATGGTGGTGCATGCCTGTAATCCCAGCTACTTTGGCGGCTGAGGCAGGAGGATCATTTGAACCTGGGAGGTTGAGGCTGCGGTGAGCTGAGATCGCAACCCAGACTGGGGGAGACCAGTGAAACTGTCTAAACACCCCCAAATCAGGTGAGTAACCACAGTACCCAGTTTTAACATCATATTGAGGAAAGAGGCATTGAAGAGGATAGAAAAGACAGTCTTGAATCGCCTATACCACCCCTCCCTCATTCCTGGCAGCAGCCATGTGGTGTGGAAAGAAAATCTGTGTGCTTGAGGGAGGGAGAATGCAGTGATTGTGGGACTTTGCACTGGAACTCAGTGCTGTCCCGTCACAGGAGAAAGCAATGTGGGGAAGAGCTTGGCCAATGCCCATGGAGGAAGCATTTAGACCAGCCCTAGTCAAAGCAGAACCACCCATCCCAGTGGTGGGAACCTCCTGGATGACATTTCTAGACAGACCTTGGGCCAGAAGGGAACCTGTTGCCTTGAAAGGAAGGACCCAGTTCTGGCAGAATTCATCACTGGCCGACTGCGGAACCCTTGGGCCCTAAATAACCAGCAGTGGCAGCCAGGCAGTACTTGCCATGGGCATTGGGTGAGACTGAGCCGCACCTGCTTCTGGTGTGACCCGGCACATTCTCAGCTGTGGTGGCTCTGGAGGGACACCCCTTGAGGAAAAGAGAGGAAGAGTAAAGTAGACTTTGTTTTGTAGCTTGGGTACCAGCTTGGCCACATGGGGTACAGCACCAAGCAAACTCCTACAGACCCCATTTCCAGGCCTTGGCTCCTGGATGGCATTTCTGGGTCTGCCGTGGGTCAGAGGGGAGCCTGTGGCCCTGAAGAGAGAGATTCAGGCCTGGTAGCATTCACCACAAGCTGACTGAAGAGCCACTGGGCCTTGAGTGAGCACTGGTGGTAGCCAGGTACTTCTCACTGCAGGCCAGGGGTGGTGGTGGCCTTTGAGGGAGACTCCTCTGCTTGAGAAAAGGGAAGGGAAGAGTGGAAAGGACTTTGTCTTGTGGCTTGGGTGCCAGGTCAGCTGCAGTAGAATAGAGCACCAGGTAGATTCCTGAGGTTTCCGATTCCAGGCCCCGGCTCCTGGGTGGCATCCCTAGACCTGCCCAAGGCCAGGGGGAGCTCACTCTCCTGAAGAGAAGGACACAAGCCTGGCTGGATTTGCTGTTGCTGATTGTAGAGCCCTTGGGCCTTGAGTGAACATAGGCAATAGCCAGGCAGTGGTCAGTGTGGATCTTGGGCAAGACTCAGTGCCGTGCTAGCTCTGGGACTAACCTAGCACAATCCCAGTGGTAGTGGCTGCAGAGGTGCTTGTGCCACCCTCCTCCAGCTCCAGGCAGCTCAGCACAGAAAGAGGGACTCTACTTGTTTGGAAATAAGTAAGAGAAGAGAACAAGAGTCTCTGTCTGTTACTCCAGGGAATTCTTCCAGACCTTACCCAAGACCATCAAGAAGACACCTCTACGAGTATGCAAGAACCATCGCACTGCTGGGCTTGGGGTGCCCCCTAAAGCAGATATGGCTGCAATAAGCAAGACTCAGATCAAAATACCTATGACGGTTAATCCTGAGGGTCAATTTGATTGAAGGATGCAAAGTATTGATCCTAGGCATGTCTGTGAGGGTGCTGCCAAAGGAGATTAACATTTGAGTCAGTGGGCTGGGAAAGGCAGACCCACCCTCAATCTGGGTGGGCAGCATCTAATCAGTTTCCAGCATAGCTAGCCTACAGCAGGCAGAAGAATGTGTAAGGACTTGACTTGCTGAGTGTTCTGGCCTTCATCTTTTCTCCTGTGCTGGATGCTTCCTGCCCTCGAATATCAGTCTACAAGTTCTTCAGCTTTTGGACTCTGGGACCTACACCAGTGGTTTGCCAGGGGCTCCTGGGCCTTCAGCCATAGACTGAAGGCTGCACTGTTGGCTTCCCTACTTTTGAGGTCTGGAGACTAGGACTGGCTTCCTTACTTCTCAGTATTGTGGGACTTCACTTTGTGATTGTGTAAGTCAACACTCCTTAATAAACTCCCCTTTATATATACATCTATCCTATTAGTTCTGTCCCTCTGGAGAACCCCGACTAATATAATGTCCAAGTCCCTTCTTTGAGTACTCAGAAGGCCTTTCCAAGAAGGATGGGTACAAACAAGTCTAGTCTGCAAAGACTACAATAAATACTAATTCTCCAATATCCCAATAGTGACAAATATCCAGGAAATCATGACCTCACCAAATAAACTAAATAGGGCACCAGGGACCAAGGACCAATCCTGAAGGAAAAAAAGACATGTGACCTTTCATACAGAGAATTCAAAATAGCTGTTGCTGTGGTTTGTACAGTTGTCCCCACCCAAATCTCATGTTGAATTGAAATCCTCAGTGCTGGAGGTGGGGCCTGATGGGAAATATTTAGGTCATGAGGGCAAATTTCTCATGTCTTGGTGCTTTCTTAACAATAGTGAGTGAGTTCTCAGATCTGTTTTTTTAAAAGCGTGTGGCACCTCCTCCCCAACTCCCTTTTGCTCCTGCCCTAGCTATGTGATATGCCTGCCCCTGCTTTGTCTTCAGTCTGAGTAAAAGCTTCCTGAGGCCTCCAAAGTAGCAGATGCCAGAGCTGTGTTTCCTGAATGGCCTGCAGAACAGTGAGCCAGTTAAACTTATTTTCTTATAAATTACCTAGTCTCAAGTACTTATAGCAATGCAAGAATGCCATAATATAAGCAGACAAAGGCACATCAAAAAAAGAAAACTGCTGTTCAATATCCCTGATGAACATTGATGCAAAAATCCTCAACAAAATACTAAAAAACTGAATTAAACAACACATTAGAAAGATTATTCATTATGACCAAGTGGGATCTCTCCCAGGGATGCAAGGATAGTTCAACATATGCAAATCAACTAATGTGATACATAATATCAACAGAATGAAAGATAAAAACCAT
Source organism: Cacajao melanocephalus (assembly GCA_963573385.1). Taxonomy (NCBI): domain Eukaryota; kingdom Metazoa; phylum Chordata; class Mammalia; order Primates; family Pitheciidae; genus Cacajao; species Cacajao melanocephalus. The sequence goes on from CAUYLG010007432.1 coordinate 12,651, forward strand.
ATAATCATTTCAGTTGATGCTGAAAACATTTGATAAAATTTAACACCCCTTCGTGAGAAAATCCTAAAAAATCTGATTATAGAAGGAACATACCTCAACACAATAAAAACCATATATGATAGATCCACAGCTAGTATGATCCTAAATGGGTAAAAACTGAAAGAATTTCCTCTGAGATCTGGAATAAGATAAGAGTGACCACTTTCACCAATGTCACTAAGCATAGTACTGGAAGTCCTAGCTGGAGCAATCAGAAAAGAGAAGGAAACTAATGGCATCCAAATTGGAAAGAAGTCAAATTATCCTTTTTTATAGATCATATAATCTTATATTTGGAAAAACCTGAAGCTTCCAGAAAAAAAACTATTAGAACTGATAAACATATTCAGTAAAGCTGAAGTATACAAAATCAGCACGCAACAATCAGTAGCATTTCTATGTGTCAACAGTGAACAATCTGAAAAAAAATCAAGAAAGTAACCCCATGTACTCTAAATAAAATAAAACATGTAAAAATAAACTTTCCAAAGAAATGAAAGACCTCTATAATGAAAACTATAAAATGTTGATGTAAAACATTGAAGGGGACACAAAAACTAGAAAGATATTCCATGTTTACAGATTGGAAGACTCGATATTGTTAAAATGATCATACTACCAAAAGCAATGCACAGATTCAATGCAATCTCTATCAAAATACCAATGACATTCTTCACAGAAATAGAAAAAGATTCTGAAATTGATATAGAACCGCAATGCTGTCCTGAGCAAAAAGAACAAAACTGGAGGCATCATACTACCTGAGTTCAAACTATATTACAGCTATAGTAACCAAAACAGTATGGTACTGGCATAACAACAGATACATAGACCAATAGAACAGAATAGAGAATGCAGAAACAAATCTGTACATCTACAATGAACTCATTTTCAACAAAGGTGCAAAAACATACACTGGGGAAAGGAGAGTGTCTTCAATAAATGGTGCTGGGAAAACTGGACATCCATATGCAGACAAATAAAACTAGACCCCTATATCTTGCTGTATACAAAAATCAAATCAAAATGGATTAAATACTTAAGTGTAAGACCTCAAACTCTGAAGCCACTAAAAGAAAACATCCAGGAAACTCTCCAGAACATTGGAGTGGGCAAAGATTTCTTGAGTAATACCCCTCAAGCAGAGGCAACCAAAGCAAAAATGGACAAATGGGATCACAACAAGTTAAAAAGCTTCTGCACAGCAAAAGAAACAATCAACGAAGTGAAGAGACCATCCAAAGAATGGGAGAAAATATTTGCAAACTATCCATCTGACAAGGGATTAATAACCAGAATATATAAGGAGCTCAAATTCAATAGGGAAAAATCTAGAAATCTGATTTTTTAAATGGGAAAAAGATCTGAATAGACATTACTCACAAGAAGACATGTGAATGGCAAACAGATGAAAATGCTATGAAAGATGCTGTGAAAGGATTCTCAACATCATGGATTATCAGAGAAATTCAAATCAAAACTACAATAAGATATCATCTTACTCCAGTTAAAATAGCTTTTATCCAAAAACAGGCAATCACAAATGCTGGCAAGGATGTGGAGAACAGGGAACCCTCATATACTGTTGATAGGAATGTAAATTAGTGCAACTTCTTTGGGTAACAGTTTGGAGGTTTCTCAAAAAACTAAAAATAGAGCTACCATATAATCCAGCAATCCTACTGCTGGATATATACCTGTAAGTAAAGAAAGCAACATATTAAACAGATGTCTGCATTCCCATGTGTTTGCTGTAGTACTATTCACAATAGCCAAGATTTGTAAGAAAGCTAAGTGTTCATCAACAGATGAATGGATACATGTGGTACTTATACACAGTGGAGTACTATTGAGGCATAAAAAAGAATGAGATCTTGTCATTTGCAACAACATGGATGGAACCGGAGGTCACTGTGTTAAGTAAAATAAGTCAGGCACAGAAAAAGAAACTTTGCATGTTCTTACTTATTTATGGGAGCCAAAAAAATAAAACAGCTGAACTCAGGGAGAAGAGAGAGTAGCATGAAGACTACCAAGACTGTGAAGGATAGTGTGGAGGATGGAGGCAATGGGGATTGTTAATGGGCACAAAAATGTAGTTTAATAAAAGGAATAATATCTAGTATTTAGTAGCCCAACACGGTGATTACAGTCAACAATAATTTACTGAACATTTAAAAATAACTAAAAGGGTATAATTGGATAATTTGTAACACAAAGAAAGGATAAGTGCTTGAGATGATGGATACCCTGTTACCCTGATGTGATTATTATGCATTGTAGGCCTGTATCAAAATATTTAACATAATCCATATATATATACACCTACTATGTATCCACAAAAATTAAAAATTAGAAAAAGTTTTAAAATAGAAGATAGAGCCAGTTGAATTATTGACTTTTTAAAGAGTGTTTTTTAAAATCGACGGTTACACCTAAGTGCCTTATGCTAACTACAACACACTTTGTTGAACTACATTACTTTAAAATCAATTCTGTATAGAACTTGGCCATTTTATTTTAGGTAATGAAAGCTTAAAATTTTAGACAAGAAGTAAAAAGTATGATCTTTTCTATTAAAATGCTTTAGTGAATACAGCTTGATGATTCATGTAAAAGAAATCTTAAGGAATAATTTGTGTTGCCCAATTAAAATCTTCTCATTTAATGACATTTCCTGTCATTAAAATCCTCTCTGCATGGTCACCAATTTTTAAAACTATTATGACTTATCAGTGTTTGAATGAACTGTAAAACTGCCTTTGAGATCATTGATGGTTCCATAATTGTGAACAGGAGATTATTTTTTCCTCTGTGGTATGTAAAGTGATGGGCTTTTGTCTGACATTGTGGGAAACGTCTACTTTTAAATATGCAGTTTCAGCCAACTGCCAAAGGGCCACGTGGAGCATGCACTGATACAGAATAAAGTTAATACCAATAAGAACATTCGAGTCCTTGTCTTCTGTACGTAGTTTACACTCACTGTCTTCTCTGGGAGACTGTGGAAGTGGTGGGCCTGGGAAGGCGCAGCCCCATCGATAGGTCTCCTGTCCTTAGGCCCTGTCACAGTGCCAGGCACCTGACCCACAGGACTCTCTTCTCCCTTTACCCCTCCCCTGTCTGACAGAGGATACTACCTTAGTCTCAAAAGGAAGAGGCATTGAAAAGAAAATAATATTTGGCAAGTTATATTTTAAAAACACTTCCTCCTATTTTTTAAAAAACTGTGGACCTGGTTTAAGAAGAAAAGATAAGTGAAGGTTTCTCTGTAAGAGCAGACATTGTTTGACTGCCTGGGCTGAGAAGTGGTGCCAGCGGATTAGCAATGAAAACCAATCTGCAGTGACAGAAATCATGTCACCGCAGAAGGCTAGGGGGCCACTAGGGAAGGGCACCTTTGGGAAGGAAGAATCATGAGGCCTGGTCTTCAGTTTTGTCTGTCCAGAAGTCCCTAAGCATCATTGTCCTTGGAGGTGATTGGTTTCTTGGGGTTATTCTCCACTGACCAGACACTCCAGAGGTTGCTGTCCACAAGAACACGCAAAATGAGTAGTTTACACTGAGAATTATAACTCTACTGGTTGTTTAATGATTGTGGATGGGAAAAGCAAGGGAAGTGAAAACTTAATAGCTGAGAGGTCAGGACTGAATTCCAATTCTGTGAATGCCCAGCTGAATGTGTGCATACATGCATACACACACATACAGTGGTCATACATATTGCATATATACAATATATATTATATACACATATTATAAGCATATATATTATATAATATGCATTTATTATATACACATAATATATATAAAATTACGTATTATTGTAATAGTCATCTACATTATTAATATATATCATTGCATGTAATTATATATACATAATATATATGTACATGTAATATATATACAATATATGTATATATACTATGTACATGTAATATATGTACAATATGTGTATATTATATACACATATTGTACATATATTTATAGTCGGTGGAATGAATGTATGAATGTGTGTGTATATATATGTGTGTGTGTGTATATATATATATACACACACATTCATACATTCATTCCACTGACTGTATATTAATATATATACAATCGTATATATTATAAATATGTATACATATACACACATACAGCTAGGCATTCACAGAATTGAAATTTGTGTGTATATTATAGTAGACACTTAATAATCGTTTACTGGATGATTTGATTCAATAAGAATTATTATAAGAATTATTTTGGAGTTTTATTCAGGACCGTGACTTCCAGGGAAAAGGGATCAATTCAGCCCTCTAAACTGGCGTCAATCAATGTGGTGGTCATGACCATTACAAGTCATGACCATCACAAGAACATAAGGCACTCACAGTGTTAATTTACAAAGGTTGAACCCATGTTTTCTGACTCTGGCTGCCTCTATCAGTGACAACACTTTAATGCACAGAGAGCTAATGGTGTTGAGAGCAAATGGGGAATTGCTTGATCCTGAAGTTTCCTTCCAACCTTTTATAGTTTCTTAGCAGATATCTTCACAAATTAGAACCATGTAAGGATGTCTTGGTTTCTTTTTCATGCTTGATTTCACACATGTTCACAAATGTGCCCCAATAGTTGGGTTTTTCATTTAGAGGCTACAAGACCTCAGAGCTAGTCTCATTACCATGGCATTAAAAGCCTATTTTTATCCAGTTATGAACAGGAGAGCTTTAGGTACAAGAAAAAATCCATGGAATGGATGTTCATTGTCTGAAACCATTAATTACTCACACTTTTGCTTCAACAAATATTTTCTGGATACTTATTGGACATTAAGCCTGGATACTTAAGGCTTTGTTCTAGGAGCTGAGGATTTAGCAGTTAACAAGGTGATCTTGTGTTCTGGTCTGGGAGACAGACAAGAAATTAAGAGAGAGAGAAAATGGGAAAGGCAAGAGATAGAAATAAATCAGAGCATGTAAGAGCTACACAGGGAATTCAAATAAGGCCATGAGCTGTAAAGTAACTTCGACAGATGAAGGGCTCAGGTGAGACCTGTCCATGAGGGGATATCTAAGCTGAGCTCTGAATCAAAGGAGATGGACATGCAGAGTTAGGGGGCGAACCGATGTTCCAGGCAGAGGGTGCCACTGCTGTGGAGGCTCCCTAGTGGGGACCAGTGTGGTGTCTATGAGGACCAGACTAAAGGCCAAGAGTTGGGGACAGTGTAGGAGAGGCCACAGAAAAAGTAGGCAGGGTCAGGTCAGCGAGCTTTATGGTCAGAGTAAAGAGTTTGAATGTCTCCTAAAACTAGAGAGTTTTAAGCAAAGGAGTGACATAATTGAATTTATGTTCAATAAAGAAGTCCCTCTGGGTGCTATGTGCAGAAGGATTATAGAGAACAAGAGTAGAAGCAGGGGCTCTCTAAGAGCATCCCAAATAGCAGTGCCAATTGCTTGGGTAAGAATAGCGAGGTGGTCAGATTTGGGATACATTTGGAGGCAGGACTTGCTGATGGGCTGGATGTGGAGAGTGAGAGAAAGAGATAAATTAAGGCCAACTCTTATGTTTTTGGCCTGCACAGATGAGTGGACAGCGCCTTTTTCTGAGATAAAGGAAGACAAGAACAGGCTTATAGGGAAAAATATCGAGTAACTGCTCTGGGAGCACTCTTGCAGATCACCCGTGTGTCCTGGAGGTAAACGCACCACTGCCTCCCCGCGGTGGGTGCACTTGCATGCACACACACTCTGCCTCATTTTATGTTGAAGCCAAAGGAAATAAGACAATCCCCAAACTGAAAAAACTCTCAACAATATTTGCCTTTAGGTGAAGAAAGAAATAAAAATAAAATTTTAGTTTTAAAAGCCACTTTCAATTTTAAAGTTGGCTGAAATGCAGTTCAAGGCATGATTTTAATGTCAACTCTAAAAATGTATTTGTGTATGTATGTAAATGTATATATTTAGGACAAAAGTATATACACATACACATATGTGTCGATCCATACCGTGTCACCTACTTAAATATTAATTATTTACTCTCATTAATATTAGCAATTGACTTCTTTTGTCTTGAATTTAGTCAAGCTGTGAACAATGGAGGAGAGAATTAGAGTAGCTGAAGCCTTTGCTTCTTTCCTTGATTAATCTTTAGTGATATTATGGATGATTTTTACTTTATATTTTTAATATTTTTAAATAAAAATGTTGAAATCACAGAAATATAGCTATTAATGCCTGTACAAAGGTATGGATTACTAACCAAAGAGCTGTACGATTTAGGATTGAAAAGCTCTTAAAAGGAGAGGAATCTCTCTCCAGTATCCCTGCCAAAGTCTTCTAATAAAGGGGAACTCACAACATCCCAAGGAAGTCCATTCCGTTGTTGGGCAGTGCTAATTGCTGGGAAGTTCTTTCTTAATGTTGTACAGAAAGCACTCATGGGACAATGTCTGCTATTGATTCCCACTGGGCCTTTGGCAAAAACAAAAATAAGTCGACCTCCTTCTCTAAGTGACAATTCTTCAAATATTTAAAGATTTGAAATCTTTAAATATTTCCTTTTTTTTTTTTGTCTTTTAGCCAAAGCAGATTCAGTTCTTTCAACATGTCCTTCTGTGATATGGTTTCTTGACCTTTCACCAGTTTAAAGTATGACCCTGCCCAAGGCTTTGTGTTTAAACAAAGGTTTTAGTCTTACTTTTAAAAGTCATGGTCTCGTGTAGGTAGACTGCAGAAGCCAGTCTGTTGGTGCTTCTCCTGAGAAGCTGGGGAGAGAGGGAGATTTACAGTAGGGCTTTCTTCATTTCTCTGCCATTAGTCAATGTAACTACAAATCCTAGGTCCCAGTTTCATAGGCGCCCATAGTGAGAATTACAGCTTGGAAAAATCTCAGTGTTAGAAAGGAACATGTTGCCTACTTGCCACTTGCTGAAGGATTCTTTCATCAGAGAGTTGGAAAAGTAAGTGTTAAGCACACAGGCTTTGGAGTCGGACTACCTGTATTTGATTTCTGGACATCTTTGGGCCTCACTTTCTTCATCTACAAAATGATGATGGTAGTAGTACCTCCTTTATAGAGTGCTGTACAATGCCTGGCATATAGTAAGAACCTTATCAATGTCAGTCTCTACTATTATTGCTATTATCATTGTTAATACAGTATCCCCTAACTGACGGTCATCCAGCCTCTTAGTGCTGGGACGCTCCTTATTTCCCAAGGCTATTCCTCCCCAGTGTTCAACAACTCCTGTAGTAGAATGTCCTTATTTAAAGGAAGTTGAAATTCACATCCTGGTAACTCATGGAACCCAATTCTATTCTCTAAATATCAGATTAGCCTCTTTCTTTTTTTTTTTTTTTAATTTTTTTGAGATGGAGTCTTGCTCTGTTGCCCAGGCTGGAGTGCAGTGGTGCAATCTTGGCTCACTGCAACCTCCACCTTCTGGGTTCAAGTGATTCTCCTCCCTCAGCCTCACAAGTAGCTGAGATTACAGGTGCCTGCCACCATGCCTGGCTAATTTTTGTATTTTTAGTAGAGACGTGGTTTCACCATGTTGGCTAGGCTGGTCTCGAACTCCTGACCTCAGGTGATTCACACTCCTCAGCCTCCCAAAGTGCTGGAATTACAAGTGTGAGCTACTTCACCAGGACTGTTTAGCTTCTTTCTTATGAGATAGTCCTTTATAAATTTGAAGGTAACTATCATACATTATTCTATCAGCCACCAACATGTACTAAGCACCTATTGAATAAACTAGATTCTAAGTGTCATGAGATCAAATGTCCTGTGGGTTTGCTCATCACTGCAAAATTAACGTATAGTGCGCTGACACTAGTAGTCATTCGATAGTTGAATAGTAGGTGCTCAAATTGAATACTTAGGAAATGAGTGACTTCTTCACCAATCCATAGTTAGAATACTAGTAAAAATTTCCTCACTGTTAAGGCTGTGCTTCAGTGTTAAAGGATGTTTGTGACAAGCTAAGACTAGAGCAATCATTCAACTCAATTCAAACACTTACTAAGGGCGTTCTATATGCCAGAGGCTGTACTAGGCATTGGAGGTAAAAAGAAGAATGGGATATGATTCTTTCATTAGTAATCTATTAATCCTGCTCATAAACAGGCCATTATAAGAAGATACGCTCCAATGATATCTGTCCAAGGAGGTGCTATACCAGGAAGGAGAAAGTCTTAGTCAAAGTCTGAAGTAGAACGGATAGGGTTAAAACCTCAGAAGCCTGCTCATTGTAAGGCAGAGGAGGAGAAAAGTGATTGATATATACTGGGGTTATAAAGCAGACAGTCAGAGACAAAATAAAGAAATGGATACATTGAAAGCTGGTTGAGCAATGAATTCAATGAACCCAGGGTGTCTGCTAGGTTGTTCCTTGCATATGTGGCTTTGATGACAAAGGGACTGTGTCACTTAAGTTACCTTAGCTTTATCAGAGTGAGTATGTACTACAGACTTGCAATTATATAGTGTAACTTTCAGGTGATGCAGCCTCACAAGAGACTCTGAATCAGATCCACCGAAGTAAGCCATTCTCAGATTTGTGACACTCAGACACTGTGGGATAACAAACTCTTACTGTTTTAAGCTGCTAAGTTTTGGGAATATTTGTTATACAGCAATAGATAACTGATACAAATCTAGAGAAGAGGCAATGGGGGACAATTGTAAACCTCATAGACTTATTCTTCCATGGGCTAAACCAGACCAGATTGTTACAGTGGCATAAAGCATTCATGGTTGCTTATTTTGTGGAAGATTGGTAATGGATTGGGGAAAAGGTTGGCAAAATGGCTGAAATACATTGCTTTTGGTAAGACTGCTCTTGCTGTATAACTGCTATCATGGTGATAATGAATCGCTCATTGGGACCTCAGAACACCCTGTTGTAGGACAGGGTAACTAATGCACACTTCCCCCCATTTCTGAGGGTTGACACAAAAACTCAAAGTATTAAATGGATGGTTGCCTCAAAGGATGCTGTATAAATCTAGTGGGCTATTACTTTCCATTTTTAATGTGAATTGACAGCCACTTTAGTCTGTTAGCACTTCCTTTCTGAGAAAGAATACCAGCATCTTTTAGTGCCCTCAGCAGCAAATGATTTATGCCAGAGCCTATTCTTTTTCTTTAAACAGAAACCCAACTGACACCTGTTATGTTGTCTATTAGATGAAGACAATTTTATAGAATGTGGGTGAAGTGGGAAGTTTGCCAACCAGAAAGAATGCAGGCTGTAGCCCTTCCACATGGTGGTTAAAGAAAAATTCCTGATCAGGAAATCAGTTTTGTATGCCTGTTTTCAGGTAGAGAAAGGTGTCTATGCCAACTGAAATGCCAGGTTGTTCTTATTTTCAGCCCTGCAGATACGACTTCATTAGTACAGAGGCCATCTTATGAAGCCTTTTTATACCAGCAGGTTGTCATTCTGACTTAGTTACTAATCCTGGTCACACATTAAGGGCTTTGATTAAGCAATTTGTTTTTTTCCTTTTTCTTTTCCATCTCATTGAAAGATTACAGAGTTTGAGCATGAGGTTAAAGGATTACATCTGAAGCCGGAGAGTACCCACACTGCTCCAGCTGCCTGTCATTTCCTGGAGTGGTTACTTATCTGTCAATATTTCTTCCCTTTTTTCCCAAGTCCCAGGCCTACTTGATCTTGTCCGTTTGGCTCGGCTGGTGGAGGAATAACAAGGGTCTTCCCATCATGCAACATTCTGGGATACATCATGACAGAGAAATCTCAAAGCCCAGGTCAATTATAACAGAAGATGTGCACCACCTCTTGCCCCTGAACGTCTTCTGGGGCTGCAGTTGTTTAAAACTAAGTCACCTGAAAAATGGAAGGAAATGTGGGTCTGGTTCCTGCCTGCCTTTCTAGTTGTTTAGCAGGATACAAATAGCAGAAGACTAACACTTCGTGTGTGTGGTTTGCAGTCTGGAAGAGGGAATAAAACTGGCAGCAACCTCATTGTGCTGTAATTACTTTTTAATTAGAATTCATTGAATACAGATGGATTCTTCCTGTTTTTTTGCCCACTGATGTTGTTAATATTCCCACATCAGATATTATGAGGCAGTAGCCAGCAGTATACAAAATAACCCTGTAGCTGGTGGTGACTTACAGAAAGTAACCAACTTCACCATTTGTCTTAGATGAAAAATGATCTTACACCTCTTTGTGGATTCTATTGCTGGTTTGTTGATATAGTGTTTGTTTACTCACATTCCTGCAGGAAAAAATATCATAGTTCTTGTATCAAATTATTGTAACTGACTAGAATATTTTTATTTTAAATAATGTACATCATTAGTTTTTTCATGGTGACACTGATAAATTTGCTGTATTTCTCATTTTATCCCCTCCTACCAATGAATAACTTGAACCCAAACGTGAATGGAATGTACAATTTCATGCTGTTACAAAAAATCATTGTTCATCACATTCTAATTGTAACTAAGTTTGAATCTGAATAGCTATTTGCAGTATTTTGATAGAAATAAGAAGTAATTTCCATTTTTTTGCTCCAGGGTCCCTCTACATGAACTGACATATGATGCATTTTTGAAGTCACACTTAATAATTCTCTTTTCATAATAAACGACTGCACCCTTGTTGAACAGCAGATCTAAAATTAGGCTTACACAGGCCTGTGTAATATACCTAAGAAACGTGATTTATTCTAATGTAATAATGGCATAGATTTATAAAGCTTGACTACTCCAATGCTCCTCGTTATGGTTGTAAAATATTTGTGGCCACTGTGGGATTTTCTAGATCATTATTTTAAAAAAGGAAAAACCCATTTTGACAGATGAACTGGGGCCGTTCTGAGCAAATCACAGATACTTCATATAACAAGGCCTCCAAAGAGGGGAGCATACACTTATTACTATGGCAACCCAGATCAAAACACTATTTTAGTGGAGAGTTTCCAGTTTTACAATGCAATGATGATTGTTTATAGTACCATTGAAACCAGATTCAACAAAGGTTTAAGAAATGAGCTGACAAGAGGAAAATCATTATAGATAAACTGGGGATACCAGAATGGGATAGCATGGAATCTGCCATTATTTGATCGAATACTGAAATTTATTCCCCAGGACAATAGAAATAATGGAAGAGGATCCAAATGATGAGAAACACCCTGAAGTTTCTTCTATTACAGTGTTTTGGACTAATATCAGGCCTATCTTAAGTTAAAACTTTGGAAGCAAACAGTTGTTTGTTTGTTAAATATACATCTCTCAAATCCCTTATTTTTTATCTGCAAAATACCTACTTGTAATTTCAAAGTTATGGACTAACATTTTCTTCCCTAACATATTCCATCTGACAGAATGTAACACGGCACAATTCAAGAACTATGCCCATCACACAGGGCTTTGTGCTTGCACATGTCTACATGAAGTGACAGCTGGTTACAGCCCTGCTCAGTTATTTTTATACAGATAGAATTTTTACACAGAAAGAAAAAAATGAGTTGTTCATTTTGCTGAATCTGTCTTGAAGTATCTGAGGACAACTAATAAGTGGACAAAGTGCAATGCAATGAAACCTTGAACAATCATGCATTTGTTTAGCAACTGTTTATTGAGCATCTGCCATGTGCCTATCAGTGTGTATATCTATCGTGCTCACTGTGCACAATTCAAGCATGCTACTTGCCTCTGGGGTTTCTCATCTAGTAGGAGGGCCATAAAGAAATATTGAAGGGTTCAGAGATAGAGAATAACTAGGTAGGGATGAGGCTTAGATCCATTTGAATGCTTATTAATATAAATAGTTTTCCAGTGTTTGAAAGGGGAAAGGAGACCATGTTTATTGAATGCCTTGTGGAAAATTCTGTATGAGGACCTTCATGTATAATGATCTCATTTGAAACACAGAACAATCCTGGGAAGTTGCAGGTAGTATGATGTTTATTTTGTGGATCAGAAAATTGAGATTCAGAAAGGTTACATAAAAACTCTCAAACTTATTGAACACATACATATATAGCAGCTATTATGTACCAGGCACTGTTGTAAGCACTTTACAATAAGTAAACTCATTTCATCCTCATCATAACCATTGCTAACCATACTATTGTTACTCCCATTTTACAGATACGGAAGCCGAAGCACAGAGAGGTTAAATTACTTGCTCTTGGTCACATAGCCAGTGAGTGTCAAAAGCAAGATGTAAGCCAGGCAGCCAGCTCTGCTACCACTATGCAATGAAAACATGTGTTGCAAGTAATCAATGGTTGTTATCTGTTGTCTGCAACCACCTTGTAATCTGTAAGGAATCAACAGCCACAAGTAATCAACAACTTAGCTATGATCTAAAACAGCTCTGCTGACTTACTATATGAATCCTTTGTTCTCAGACTTTTTGCCTACATAGTCCCACACTACAACTACCAAATATTTTAGGGAGCAAACATACATTGCATTTGTTTTGTTTATATAACTTAACTATTTCTTACCAAGAATAAACTGATGCCTCCAAATCATTTCCTAGATGTTGTGCCAAACCTTCATCAACGTCAGTGGAAATGGCACCAGGTTCAAGAGTCTGAAGAAGAGACCCAGAGCCAGCAAATAAGACTTGGGGTTTTATTGGGGGTTTACAAACAGAGGAGAGAGTCCAGTGTAATAGACTGGATGGGAGACCTGTCTCACATGTAGTTCAGTGGCAGCAGGCTGTATCTAGGAAATAGCTAACTTGCTTTTGGTTCTACAGGCTTATAGGCAGAAGGTACTTGCCTTGTCTCAGATGAGACTTTGGACTGTGGACTTTTGAGTTAATGCTGGAATGAGTCAAGACTTTGGAGGACCATTGGGAAGGCATGATTGGTTTTGAAATGTGAAAAAAACATGACATTTGGGAGGGGCTGAGGCAGAATGCTATGGTTTGGCTCTGTGTTCCTCACCCAAATCTCATCTCAAATTATAATTTCCACATGTGGAGGAAGGGAGGTAATTGGATCATGGGGGTGGTTTCTCCCATGCTGTCCTCATGACAGTGAGTTCTCACAAGATAAGGTTTTATTGTAAGTGTTTGAGTTTCTTCTTCACAAGCTCACTCTCTCCTGCCACCTTGTGAAGAAGGTGCCTGCTTCCCCTTCCACCATGATTGTAAGTTTCCTGAGGCCTCCCAAGACATGAGGAATTGTGAGTCAGTTAAAATTCCTTTGTTTATAAATTACCCAGTCTTGGGTGTCTTCATAGCAGTGGAACTAATACAGATGGTTTAGGATAACATCTAATAAGCAAAATATAATAGAATCATAGGGGCAAAGGAGAAGAATAATGAAGGTTAAATGCATATTGAGTATTTACTATGTGCCAAACTTTGTTATAAGCCTTTACATATATTATATCATTTAATCCTTATAAGAATCATATAAGGCAAGTTATATTAATAACTCCGCGTTAAAAAAAAACAGAAGCTGAAGTTGAATATTTCAGAGGCTAACAAAAGAAAGTTATATGTCTCACTTTAAAAAATCTACTATGGGTCTAAGGGGCTCTCAGGGGCAACTGTCTTCCATGCAGTGATTTAACAATGAGATTGGCATAGCCATCAACATCTTGGAGTGATACTGCATAGGACAAAGTGCCTTCTTGATTAATAAGTGGAGGGAGAGTCTCATATCATATCAACAATAAAGTATTTTAACCCAGAAGAGACATGTTATTTTGCTCTCAGAACTTGTCAGGTGACCCTGCCCAAATGCAAGCAGATTGGAAAGCACAATTCTCCACGTGCCCAGGACAGAAGCAGCTCTTGTGCACACTCATTTTGTCTGACTCATCAAGGGCACTTGCTTCCTAAGTGGTGGGCCAGGATTGAAACATGACAGTGTCTTGCCAGAGCCAAGAGTCCCCACGTTAATTGATTCCAGTCCCCTCATTTTATAGGTAGGGGCATTCAGCTGGCTTGCCCAAAGTTGGAAAGCCAGAGCTGATCCTTCTCAAGTTCTGCTGGTATCATCATTGGTGCTCTTAACAACTTCCTTGGGTACTTGGAGCAAGTAGTATAATGCCATTTTCAGAGTGACAATGAGTAATATGGTACCCCAGCCACTTCCCATTCAAAGATCTCTACAACAGAAGGCAGTCAGTCAGCTCAACTCACTCCCCACTTCCTGCTCCTTTAAGGCCTTGGGCTCTTGAAAATGAGCATAAGCCCACAGAAGCAACCAAGAAGGAAGTTCCTTCAGCTGGTACTAAAGAGAGAATGTCTCCTGTGCTATTAGACCCTGCTCAGCCCCTGTGCTCTCTACTGGTAAAGTGGGTAATCTTTCCTTTCCATGCATTCACCCACCCACCCCACCCATATGAGGTCTTAGGCTGCCCTTTGGGACTACTTTTCTTCTTCAAGGTTGTACATGATCTCCTCTGTAGTCCCATTTCACGTAGTTAACAATATTGTGAGTGAAAATGGGGAAAGAGCAGAAAAAAAGGAAGCACACACTCATTTGCTTCCATCTAGTGCTCTTTCCCTCACCAAAAGAAACACCCTATTTATCAAAGAAGGTATCCTGGAACAACAAATTTTACCTAACAGTCCTCTTTAATGCCACTGAGAGGGGCTAACAGAACAGCCTCTGCATTAATTGCATAGCAGAAAATGAAGAGGCATAACCATTGCGAAAAATCTATTCAAGGCCGCAGCTTCCAGGTGTGCAGACTCTGGACCTGTGCATTCTCTGGTTCTAGAGAGTTGCCATGAAGGTTGATTGGCATTGTAGATTTGTATAGTTATTTATTTGATTTTTTTACTTGCATCAAAGGGTTTTGAGGGATGAGTACATTTTTCAAAATTGCACATTTGGCTGGCGGCAGGACTGAACATATTCATATTCAGAGTTCTTAATAATTCCGCTACTAATAATTTCCAGTGTTTATCATGCTACCGTGTGCCAGGGACTATGCGAGATGCTTCCCATACTTTATTGTGGTCCACACAATGTGAGATAGGTATATCCCCATTTTACAGCTGAAGAAACTGAGGCTTAAGGGGACCAGGTACACAGCTAGTGAGTGTGTACCTGGCTCCCTTAAGAATATAATGGCTGAACAAGAATTTGCATGTAACAGCCCTGCCTCTGAGAAGGAATTCTCAGCCACACTGTTGTATTACTAGTGCCTCCCTCACCAGCTGACAAGCCTCTCATTCACCCCTGCACTAGGCCTTAAATCTGAAATGCAGACCTGGGCCCCAATCCCTGCTGCTAGTCCATCTTTTCTACTCCAAATGCCAAATATCTGATCAGGTCCTTGTGACTAGGTCCAAGGTAACGCATTATTGCATACTGCCCTGTTGCTGAGTGCCTCGGAGCTGTCAGCATGCCAGGAAACGTCTAGCAGGGGGATGGGAAGAAAGGAAAGGAAAAAAGTACGGTGTATATGTGTGTTGCCAGTTATTTAAAATAAGACAATTATATCAAGCTGTAAAAGCATACTCAAATTTAAATACCTATGAATCACTTTAACAAATTTGGTAATCACTTCTCACTACTTGCCCTATTTGTGCTGTGTTAAATGTAGCTTGTTTCAGATGTCTGTGGTTGGCTGTGCATTATGTTTAGCAGTCATCATAAATTCTGTAAATAGACAAAAGCAGTTAAGTTTGTGCAACCCAAATGCTGCTATCCTGGGAAGACTAAAAATAAACCACCTGATTACCTGGCCCCTTTTCGGCAGATGGTATAGGTTTGGTCCTTTGTGACCTACAGAAGGCCTATAGGTGCAGAGGGGAGATTATCAATGAATCCACAGAGCTGCTATGTCATAGGTCAGGAGAGTGGCTTAACAGCAGGCTATAGTGACACTCATGCAACTAGGAGCCAGTTGGGAAGATGAATGGGGGAACACATTCTTCTGCATGGTCTTTGCCATTCAGAAGTCAAAAAGGAAGTGCCAAGCCCAGAGCAGACAGTTCCTCTCCTGTTGTAACCAGAGGGGTGTCAATGAGAAGGAAGGATGAGCTTAAAAACAGTTATGCAGTGTTCATACTAGAGCAATTATTCCACTTGGGGATTAATCATTGTATGAACCCAGACACTGTCTAATTAGGAATACACTTGTATTCAGGAAAAATTACCCAGCTAATTGAAACAATGGTGATAGAAAAAGTTCTTCCAAATCTGGAGTGTTTCAAAGAAAAGGCACAGCATGTCAGAGTTACAAGAGATCTCAAGGATCATTTGGGCCACAAGGTTGGGAAGGGAGTTGGCTCAGGCTCACGTAAGGGCAGCACAGAGCCAGCACTAGAATGTGGTTCTCTCTTGTCTCTCGCCTACTCTTGATTGACGCCCACACTGTTTGACCCTCAGGATCCAAATAACTGGAAGCTGGAAGCCAGGTCCTGACTATGAGAAGGGTTCAGAGGAGGAAGAGTGGTTGCATGCTGGTATACCATCCACAGCCTCCATTTCATTCCAAGTTTTCTGAAATAAATGCAAATGAAAAGGGGCCCCAAGTCTTCAAGCAAACATTGACTGAGTCTGCATCACATGCCAGGCAATAGGCTATGTACTCGGGACACAAATATAAACAAGACATAGTCCCTACTCTCATCTTCAGAGACAAGGTTTATACTGGAAGCCTCTAGGGCAAATGGCTTTTATGATATATGGTGAAAAGGGACAGATCACTTAGACCGTCTTCAAAGGAGAATGTAATTCTTCTGTTCATATGTCCTCTACTACTTAGGGTCTCTAGCAAAATCCTTTATAGGGCAAAAAAGTGCCTGTGTAGCCACCTGTAGAAGTTAGAGATAGTTTAAATACAGGAAAAATAGCTTCTGCTTTAGAGAAAGCCAGTGAATTTCCTTATATTTTCAAAATGTGTTTGGTAATATCTTCCCATAATATGTGTATTTTATTTCAGCTTTCTTGAATGGAGAGCAAACAGCCTTAAGGCCATCATAGGTTCTTTTAAGTCCCTTGACCATTTGGGGACCAGCTATTCTTCATTGGGAGGAAGATATTTAACAGAATTCTTTTTTTCCAAGGAAACTAAATAGTTGTAAAGGGACTTTTCTCCTAGGAATTAAACCTTACATAGCAACTGCATACAAATTAAAAGCAGAGTCAAAATTATGTGTCTGCTGGGAGATAGAGTAAGGTGAGTCTAGGGGTAGTGCACAACAGAGTGGAAGGTGAGAGCTGATTAACTTTACAAAACGTTATTCACTCAGTATCGTAAACAATATATCCCAAAAGGTATTCCTCCAGTGCTGGTTTATGTGCATATCTATTACACATTTATTCCTTCAACAAACATTTGTTGAGTGCTTCAACGTGCCAAGCCTTTTGCTAGATGCAGAGTAAAGGACAGAAAACAAAACAGATACAACCCTTGACTTCATGAAATGCTCAGTCTAGTGGGGAGATAAATATTAAGCAGGCCCACAGATCAGTCAACCTTGGCTAAGTTATGCTGCAGTAACAAATAATTTCCAAGCCTAGTGGCTTACAACAACAAAGATTTATTTCTCGCTCATGCTGGGTCTATCACGGCTCTGCCTGGGGCTCTCTCCCTTTTGGACCAAGGCTGAAGGAGCAGCTCCACACCATGGCTCTAGCATTTTGCTTGTTAGAGCACATTTCCCTGCCCAAAGCAAGTCACACGACCGAACCAGATGTCAAGGGGTTGGGGAAGTTTCATGCCCCTCAGCAGAGATGGGCCTGGTAGGAAAGCACAGAAAATAGTTTTGAACAAGGAATATGAATATATCAAAACTTACAAATAATAATTTATGTTAATAGGTTGTAAGAACAGTCACAGGGAAAGGAATAGAGGGCTATGATCAATAATAACAATGGACAGTGATTTCCGCTGCTGCTACTGGTGGTGGCAGGTCTGTAAAGGTTTTTCTGAGGAGGTAACATCTCAGCTTAAACCTAAAAGATGAAGAGATGTTACCCAGAACAAAGGTTGGGAAAGGAGTCTAACAGACAGAGGTATAGCCTGTGCCAAAGCCCTGAGGCAGGGAAGAGCTTGGCAGGCTTGACTTGCTGGAGGCAGGCAGCTCCATGCAGTGGTCTGGAGCGGGACAGCCTGGATTTAAATCCTAGACGGGCCCCTCACTAGTCATGTGTCACTTACCCTCTGTGCCTCAGTGTTCTCACATGTGAAGCAAGGATAACTGCTCTGTCCTCACAGGGTCGTTGTGAGGATTAGACATGCCTGGCTAATGAGAGTTGTTATTATGAATGAAGGAAGCCCCTGGTGGCTGGGATGCAGTGAGCCACAGAGTGAAGGGGATGAGGCTGGAGGCTGACACACAGCACAGCTCAGGTCTTGAAGGGCTGGGTGGACTTGGATTTTAATCTGGAATGCAATGCGTCCTAAACAGAGGTTGACTTAATTCAATATGTATTTTATAAAAGTCTCCTGTCATACTCTAGGGAATAAGACATTCTCCATTTAGACAACCATCCATTGTTGAAACAAAATGAAATCTTGGAGAGAAACTGAGAAGGAAGGAGAAAGAGAAGAAGGGAGAGAAAGAGAGAGAGAGAAATGAGTTTCAGACTGGGAAATATAATTGGGAGAGGGTGAGAGATGGGAAGAGAGTTCTGTCTGCTCCCCAGTCTGCCCAATATTAGAAAGAAGACATTTGTTTAAATTAGCATGGGGAGAAGACAGAAAGGAGGTGAGGGCTGTTCTTGGTAAGGTCTCAGCAGCCAGGCTGAGACCCGTCATACAATGAAAGGCGGGTGACTGATTGGGTTGAGCTGCATCCTGACTCAAAGAAGGGTCCTCTGACCTCCATAGAAGTGGCGGAGGGGGACAGCAGGAGATCACCAGGGCTCTGAGGCGCTGATGACTTTGATACGGGAAGCGACTTTTACACACGGGGAGATTCTTATGGATGGGGTGCAATCCTTTGGCTTCCACTAAACTAGCGCATCCACACAGAATCCACCTCTGGTCCTCCTTTGCCTCCCCCCGCCTGGGAGCAGAGGGAGTTGCTGGGACACAGGGGTGAGGGGTTGTATGAGGCTCCAGGTAGTCTTGTGAGGTGATGCTTTTGGGGAGATGGCACTGCTTCATCAGCTGGATGACAAAACACTGTTAATGGCATCAATAAAGAAGTGTGAATGTAATTTTCTCCTCCTTGTTATTTCCTCAGTATTTGGCATATTATTTAACGGATCAACTGGCCAGTCATGATCCCTTCTGAAGCCAAGTCTTTCTTTTTGTGCTAGAAGATTCCTAAAATGTAGTGTAGTGCAGATGATATAAACTCATCGGTCAGAAATAGGCCATACATCTAGAGCACATGAGAGATACCAAATGAAAAAGTGATTGAGTTCACTCCAAATTCTGAAAGCTTTTGGGAATGGTTGTTACAGTCTTTGAAGTACTGGTGCTTTGGAGGAAAAAGTGGCTCAGGAGAAAATGCATAACCTTAGTTCTTATACTACATTAAAATACATGTGTGTGTTGAATTGGAGGAGATACAAAGCTGAGAATATGTGAAATCAGAATAAAGACAATATCTTGGAGCTTTGGAGTGACCAGATCTGGCTATGGTAATAGGTATCATTTATTCAGGAATTACTCTGAACCAGAGTTTGGACACTTTGCTATATTAACTCACTTAATCCTCATAACAAGCTCACAAGGTAGCATTATTATCATTCCAAATTATGGACAATGAAGGAAAGACATAGCTACATTAGGTAATTTACCCAGAGCCATTCAAATTATATGCTTGGGCAATCTGGCTTCAACATCTGATCAAGTAACCATTGTGCACACGGCCCATCTGATGATATAGAGACAGAGGGGAAACTCAGACCCTGCCATTCACATTTGACCATATCCTCTAAACACAAGGGGGCACGAATAACATACACATATAATCTTATATGGATGTGGGAATTTTCAGGAAGGAAAAACGAAACATTCTAAACTTTGCAAAGTAGTCCTGAATGATGATTGCAGAGGTGAGCGTTTTTCCTCACATTTTCTTGCCCAGTTATAATTTGTCTTAAGTATTGCAATAAAAATATTTTTGTTTTGTTTTTAGACAGATCTAATTTATTTTTTCTTACCCGTTTACTGAGCCATAAATAACTGGAGGGTTGTTGATTAATTTTCAACAGGAAAAAAAAAAACTTGAAAAGATATGCTGATGCATCATTTCCATGTGTGCTCATTTTTAAACAACCAAGATGGAGGTTGCAATTCCCAAAGCAGGGTACTACTGCTTTGAAGTTTCAGGGTTGTCTGTTCATTAATTTCTTAGGGAGCAAAAGAAAGAATGTATTCAAACATCAGTTCTCAAAGCTTTAGGATATTTTCTCCTTTGCTGTTTTCTATGTTCTGTGTCAACCCTTTGGCTCTGGTCTTACCTACTACAATGTTTTCATTTTTAAAAAATTCAAGATACTTGAAGCTAATTTAGGGGTAAATTTATTGGAAAGGATTACATTTGACAATTTTATGAGTATTATTAAAAATAAGGATGCATGTATAATCAACTACCCTGAAAAACAAGTCCATCCAGAACAACTTTCCAAAAATGCCAGGGAAAGCAGTATAGGAATGGACGTGGTAAAAACATACTGTGATTCATGTTGCCACATATAATTTCACTCAGGTCACCATTGGGTCTCATATGTTTATATCCTCCTTTCAATTTTGAGGTCCATCCCTCCTCTCTACTTGTGATTGACTTGCTGGAGACCAGAACAATTAGCCAGCCTAATTTGACAGTTATTTTTTAAATTGGCTCTTAAATTATGAGACGGTTCTGATTAGGCATGTGGTTACTTCACAGGGGAACTTCCCCTAAGTGTTCACTTGTCTATCTGAATTCCTGCTGTGAAGCGAGTTGTTGCTGCGATGAGTTGGGCCAGATGATAAGTGAGATTTGTTTTGTGTGAAGAAAACTGCTGTTAGATTTGAATCATCCTAAGCCAATCTATGAGTTAAATGCACACATTACCACATAATTTTGTTCCAATATGAATACAACTGGCAAATTCACTCCTATGTTCCCAATTATGAAGCCAGGTGAGTAGATAGTGTCAAATATTATAATTAATTCTTCAAACCAAACAAGTTCTTCTCAATTTTTGTACCTAATCTATATATTCACTCATAGCCACAATATTTTCTGAGTCCCAGTAACGTAGCAGACACAGTTACAGATGGTGGGTATTCAAGAATAAGATGTGCAACTCCCTTCCAGGGTCTCAGAGTCTGTGTACAGCAAGTGTGGGGTGTGGGGTACTAAGAAGAAAGGAACTAATACCCCATAGTCACCTCCCTTGTGGCAGGTGTTCTGCTAGGGGTTTAAAACATACCCTCATTTCATCTTTCTCACAATACTGCCAAATAGATTTTACCTCCCCATTTTACACAGACTCAGGCGGCTTAAATAGCCTGCCCAAGCATAGAAGTGAAACCAGGTTTCGAACCCAGTCCACTAGCTTTTCACTATTTTATGATCCTTTTAGATAGAAAGTCACACTTTTTTTTAGTAATTTCAAAACTTTTCAAGATTATAATCTCATTTGTTTCTCATAATATCTTGGTGAGGTTGGTAGATAAGGCGTTATATTGTATCTGACTTCTGATGAAGCTGGGCCTTGGAGAGGCTGGGCACCAACTTCAAAGCCCCATGGCCAGTCAGACGTAGAGCTGGAGCTAAAATGAAGACCTCTTAACTATTGGACCAGGCTTTCCTTAGCACACAGGTCTGGATATTATGCTGAGCTGAGCATGGATTTGAGTTCCCAGAAAGCAAAAATAAAAACACACAACCCTGAATTGAGAAACACCCATAGGGAGTAAGAGTTAACAGCACTCTTGTTAGCTAAAAGCCACTGTTTGTAAGTGATATTCGGAATTGCAGTGGCATTTCTAGTGTGCATTGCACATTTATTCAGCCGAAAAGGAGGTGAGGTGGTGGATGAGTAGAGGTCAGGGAGAAGGACTAAGAAGCAAAAGCACTGGGTGGCGTGCTGTGTGCCCTGTGTAAATGACTTGGCTTCCTTGCCCCTCTGTGTGGCCTTGAACAAGTCCCTGAACTTCCTTATTCATCTCAGCTAGAAAATGTGTTTGTGAAGGGTGCGTGTATGTGTATGTGTGCGCACATGCGTGTGTGCATGTGTGCATGTCAGGGCACAGGGAGATGTCACCATACATCAAATGCTGTGGCTGAAGTGAGCTCCTTGGGGAAAACATATCGCAGTCTCCTTGCCCCCACTGGAAAGATTTTCTCACAGCACGCGAAAGGTGCCACTTTTTAATAACATCATTGGAATATCAGCTTTTTGCAAGATACAGTTGGGACAAACTGCAGTGTGCCGCTGTGTGACATGATAAAAGAAGAGAGTCCTGTGTGAGGTCCCCGGCAAAACCCTTTCAGGAAAGAGGGCCCAGTCCATTTGGGGTCCTGTGAGCAGGGCGTAGGTAAGCTGGCAAAGGAGAGGCGCTAGGAAGTTTGCTGTATCGCAGAATACACGCACAGACCTCTTGCAGGATGAAATGTCTTCACTCTCCATACCTTGGGGTGAGTTTTTACTCTTTCTCTTTGAATTATCCCAGTGGTCATCAGAAAGGCGGGGGGAGCAGGCCTGTGAGCTGCTGGAGCCAGCCCACTCCTTTCCTCGCTCAAAGCGCTGCCACTGCAATTCAAACAGAGAAGCAGCCCAAAATGGAGGAGGGCAAGGGCTTTGTTTACTCTTCCTCCTGCCTTTAGGCAACAGCAGTGTCTGACATCTGGGCTGCTAGGTATGCATTGTCACCCAGGCAATCATCCACAGTTGCAGTCCACATGCCAAATACCCACACAGGCCCAGACTGCAGGGACTTGAGCTGGGGAGGAAGAAGGGAGAGGCTGCAGCGTCTCTGGGACATCTGCCACGGATGGTCAAGGAAAATCCCATATTCTTGTGGGCAGTGTGGAATGGGAGGTACCTAGCGTGAAACCTGGTAGAGAATGCATGCTTTCAAGCTGTGGCCTGCAGGGGAAGGACCAGAGAGAGGATTGTGCTATCGTCTCATCACACTAAACTGTCAGGGTTGGTTTGGCTCAGGGGATGGGAGGATGAGCGACCCTTCCTTACCTTCATCAGTAACTGGCCTCCCCAAGGAGGCAGACATAAGAGAGGGACTCTTCTAATGGAGGAGGACCATTCTGACAATCAGGAGCGCTTTGCCTTGCAGAACCCTAGAGCTTGTACCACCTCTTACACTTCGTTTATAGGAATTCTAGCTCCGCTGCTATGGGATCTTGAACAGCTCCATTACATTCTCTGGGCCCCTGTAAGGACACTTCTCCTACCCAGTTGTAGTGAAAGGATCACTTGGGATGACAAAGGTGGCAGTACCTGACAAACTCTAAAACAGTTTGCAAAGGCAAGGGATTCTTATGTTTTTAATATGTGAGGAATTGGAAGGAAAAAGAGATCCTATAAACCAGTTACTATTCCTGCTCCTGGCTGAAGCCCCGGGAGGCATTTCTTGGCCTGCACTGAAATCCTTGGGGCCCTGTACAGATCGCAGCACTTCCTAGAGCTTCCACCTCTCTGTCTATTGGATGGCGAATAAATGCCTTAGAATCACAGGCAACCCAACTTGCAAGGGACTTTAAAGGTCATCTAAATCCAGTCTTCTTTGAGGCATCAGTTCTCTCAACAAGTAAAAAAAACATGTATATTCTTTACTCTTTCACAGACTGTGGCATAGTATTAGGCAACAGGCCCACCATTCAACACTATTCCTTGAATGAATGATTAAATGAATGAGTAAATGAAATAGGGTAAAGAGTCATGCTGGTCGGAAATTCTTTACACATATTCATAGAGCATGTGGCTATTGGCTGTGCCAAAACATGGTACTGTTAACAATAATCACGATAATACTCATTTCAAGCATTGAATGCATGTCACGTTTCAGGAACCATGTTAAGAGCTGTATGTAGAGATCGCATCTAATCCTTAGCAGATCCCGTTGAGTTAAGCACTTTTATCATCCTCTGCATCTGAGGCAGAGGGGAAGTTAAGTAGTTAATTCAAAACTCACTCAGCTGGTAAGTAGAGAAACCAAGATTTAAATCTAACTCTGGCTCCTGTGCTCTTTCTAGGGGTCTTCTTTCATCAAAATTTACCTCTTACAATGTTCCTCCATTAGAAAAGGACATTAGAATTCCTTTTCTTTCTTGGTTCCTGGGTTTTTTGGGTAAACTACAGCCTATGCTTTGTTGCCTGGAGAGCAAAGGGGAATGAGAGAGAGGATTCTTTTTAACCAACCTCCAGCTGAGTTCTTGAGAATTTCAGCTGAACTGATCCTTAGCCATGTAGTCCGTTATGAATTTGACAGAAATGTCTAAATTGACACAGCTTTGATTGCACAGTTAAGGAAAAGTGTGATCATTCAGAAAAAGGCTATGATAGTGAGGAAGGAATGGAAATTGGGATTTGAAGGAATTCATTCTCTTCAATGTCACCCTTTTAGAGACCTCTCCTAAGCCCCTGTATAAAACAGCACACTACCTATTCACTCTATTTTTACCATGCTTTATTTTTCTCCACAGCACTTGTCATCACTGAGAGGAAATACATTCTTTAGTTTGTATACCATCTGTTGTTCTCCTCGGGAAGACAGACTTGGTGAGAGTTGGACCTCGGTTTTGGTTGTTACTACATCCATAATGCCTAGAATGGTGTCCAGACCATAGGAGACACTCTGGAAATGCCTCTTGAATGAATGTACTTAATTGAGTTTGAAGAAATATATAAATACTTAGAGTAGCAACTCTGCTCTTTGTGAATTGGATTATGAGATGATTCAAGCAAACGTTCTTTTGGCTCTTTCCATTTCCTGGGTGCTGGATGATAAGGCTTTTTTTTTTTTTTTTTTTTTTTGCACAGCCTTCAAAACCAACTTCACTCTAAATTTCCTCACACTCTGGTTTGTCTCAACATGTGCAGTGCCCCATGATACCCACAACTTGACATTTAGATTATTTCTTGCAAATGATTTGGAACAGCATCACATACCATGAGGTGACATGACTTCTCCCAGAGTAGATGGAATATGGGAGACACAGTCAGCAAATGCTCTTTTGATCAGTTTCATGCCTCTCACTCCTTGAGATGTACCACCATGTTCCATGGAATCAGTTAAAGGTTTGCTTCCCATTTGTAGGCACAAGGCCAGCCAAAGACAGGACCGGTGTTCACACATGCTTCCCATGGAAGACATTGCTTTAGACTAAGTTAAGGGTTACACATGCTTTGCCTGAAAAGCTGAAAACAAGGGTTTTACTGTCCATGGTGACATTCTCCCCATAAATGAACTGGTGATGTTAATCTGAAGCCTCATTAATGAGATACAAATATAAAATATAGCTTCTCTACCAGTAACTGTCTTGTACCACTTGGACCTAATTACAGAGAATCTTGTTAAAAACAACTTGAAACCCTTAGAAAGCTAAATAATCAGATAGTCAATTAAATAGATTACTAAGGTGCAATGGAAAAAGTGATGCGCTTCCTCCCAACGTTGAACTAATCTCACATTCTTATGCTTTGCTTACTACTGGTAACACCTCTTCCAAAAATCAGTGTATGTCTCTTCCCCTTCTGTTGATCAAATACCATGTAAAGAATCATTTTCTCTCAAATAAAACACAGAAAACCAAATTGTGAAAGTATTATTTTCCATATTTCTTTCATCATTATCTTACTTTTTCTCCCCCAACATTGCATAGACGGCACCTTCTCTTTTTAATTGAAACTGATAGACTGTAGCATTTGCAGAAATTGACAGATCCTTTTGGATTAACTATTTTCCCCATCACCCTCACCTAAAAACTTCCGAGCTCTTTAAGCAGCAGACCATTACAAAAGAAAAAGGCCAATGTCTTTGGTCTAAATCAAAATTTTTATGCTAAGAAAACAGGTTATTTTGTCTTAAGTCAATCACTCAAGTACTTTCAGAGTGCCTAGCACCAAACTGGATGCTGCTGAGATGCAGAGGAAGGTATGAAGTATGGCCCCTGCTTTCAGCGTACTGTAATGACTGTTAGTCACCCTTCTAGAGCTAAGCTGTGTGGGACTAACAGTGCCATTGGTTAAAAGCTTATGGAATCATGAAAGTGTGATCCAGAACAGACTTAAAATAATAAGGACACTTAAAAAAATAAAGTATTTCTTGTAAATTGTAGTTTACAGTTGCCTGGTGCATACTTAAAAACACCCATAAGCAAGAATTTTTAAAGCCTCAGCGAGGTTGTGTGGTTTTCACCTTCCCCACCAGCTCAGATATCCAGGGATCCCGCAGAGGGTTGTGGAAGGGGCAGCCACAGAAATAAACAGAAACCTTTGCTATCACATGGCAAGCAAGTGTCGCATCTCTTGAGCATCCCAGGTATCTGGGGCAGCCTCCTGACAACGGATGAAATGATATCACATCCAGCCAGAAAACAACCCAGCAGAAACAGTGAGATGACACATAAACCCAAAAGCTTGGCTCATAATGTGAAGCAGCAATACATGAGCCCACTGTGCTTCTGCAGCCACTCTAGAGAAAGAAAGAGTAAAATGTGTAAGAAAGCACCGTTAAATTACTCACTATTAGCCCCTACAGTGTGCTTCCAACATATGTGGATACATATACACACACACACAGACACACACACACACACACACATGCAGGACTAGAGAATGTCACAGTTAAATTTTTTACTAGTATAATGAGAAAAGGGACCAACTGAAGAAGCTCCCTGGGCTAATTTTCTAGCTAGCAGCCACCGCAATGTTCCCACCAGGAGAGTGAGAAGGAGGGAGAGCAAAGTATAATAAATAATGGCTAGCTCTGCTGGTCAGGAGAAATTATCACTATGCTTGAGGGATCTAAGCATACACTTACCCATGAACATATCAGGGGTGAAAACTGAAGAGAAGGAGAAATGAAAGCCCAGAATGGTTTGGACACATCGCCAGGATATATTTATTTAAATTTTTTAAAACTAAAAAACAAATAGCATCACCCAAAGTTACATGTTGCTAAACCTAAAAATGGCCAGACATCCTAGTTCCCTTAAATTTAAATTGCTTTTTACCTTGTAGTTTTGTATGGCTTTGTAGGGGGAAGCCTAGCTGTTTTACATTTCTTGTAGACATTTGCTACAGTCTACTATATTTATTTTGTGTCAGCTTTGTATGTTAGCACAGCAAAAGGCTCAGGATGCTAACTCTGTGCTCACCTTCAGAGATCTGCTCTGTACAGTAGGAAAATAGGACCTAGAAAATTCAGGGATATGCAGAGGGAAAATATTACCCAGGTCAGGAAAGTCTGTTTTGCCCATGTTTCAGAGCTAAAATTTACTTTGATGTGTCAAAAACAAATAAGTCAGCATCAAACCAGGGTGGGCTTGAATGATTACAGGAAAGAGAAAGGCTAGGCCTTTTTCATCTTTTATGGCTTTCCTAAAAAAACGAAGAAACAAATCTATAGGTTGAAGATTTTTCATTTAATTGATAGTCTGTGCCCAGTGTGTGAGCATGTGTCTTACATATAAAGAAACTCAGATAGACTGGCAATATATTCCTCAATAACCAGTGGAGTAACAGAGTCTGGTTTACCTTCCTGCCTGAAACAACGACAAAAATATAAGAAACAAACAATAACAGAAACCAAAAAACAAGAAAAAGAAAAACACAAGATATTGGACATCAAACAATGAAGAAAGTCTCTCTAAGAGATGTAAAACAAATGAAAAAAGCTCTGTAATTGGAGAAAGTTTTCAGGCTACAGTGCAAGGAGAGGGAGAGAAACTTAGGTGGAGCTTGATGGCCTCCCCAAGTTGACGATAGAAGGCTGGGAGTATTGTTTACAGCGCATAGTAACATAGAGAAGTGAGCTGCACAGAAAGAAAGCCCAGGAGATCTTTAGACAGTCTCTCTTGATTATTTAGTTGAGGAATAAGGAATGCATGCGTGTAAGAAAACCATCTAAAGCTACGGAAAGAGCCACCTTTTAAAAGGAATAATATCTACTCATATAATGGCAGGAATCAAGCTTGTTACCAATAATCATAATGGAAAACTTCATTATTTGGGACACTGGATAGAGCAATCAGAATAATTTTGCTACAATAATGGGAGAAAAAAATTAACACTAGATTGATTCTATCTAACAGAGCTTAAAAGCAAGACATGATAGGGTCAAACTATCTCCAAGTAACTTAGATATATCCAAAAAAAAGTTCAAGAAGATTTATAAAAATACACAGCACCCAAAAGAGTAAAATTGACAATGTCTGGCATCCAGTCAAAAGTTACTAGACATGCAAAAAGTAAAAAAAAAAAAAAAAAAAAAAAAAGACAAACAGTAAGAATATACAATGACTCAAAACTGTCCTAGAAATGACACAGATTAAAAAATTAATAGAATATTAAAATAATTTTATACACACACACACACACACACACACACACGTTCAAGAAGCCAGAGAAATGATTGAACATAATAAGTACAGTTGTGGGGGATACAAAAAGTCTCATCTCAAACTTTCAGAGATTAAAACTACCATGTCTAAGAATTTAAAAAAACAACCTGGATGGGATTGAGAATGAATCAGATGTTGCAAAAGATTAAGGAACTTGAATGCACAGCAATATAAACTATCCGCAAATGAAATACAGAGAGAAAAGAAACTAAAGAATTTAAAATAAGGAGAGCATCAGGGAGCTGTGGTACACCTTTAAAGTCACAATATTCATTTTATTAGAGTCTCTAAAGGAGAGGAGAAGCAGGAACAGAACAAATATATCAAGATGAAGTAGTCAAAAATCTTCCAAATTTGATGAAAACTATAAACTCACAGTTCCAAGTAGTCCAATGAATCACAAGCACAAGAAATGTGAAGAAACCACTTGAAGGCACACTATAAACAAATGGCTTAAAACTAATGATAAAGAGAAAAACTTAAAAGCAACCAGAGAAAAAGAATACTAGGTATGAAGAAATAAAGAAAACAATGACAAAGCATTTCGTATCAGAAACAATTCAAAATAGAAGACAGAGGAAGAACATCTTTAAAGCATTGAAAGAAAAGCTGTAAACCTACAAGTTTTTACTCGCTAAAAATATCTTTCAGAAATGAATGTGGAAGAAAAAGATTTTGAGGCATATAAAAGCTAACAGAATTCACTGAGTTTTCTGGGTAGAACAAAAATGATGCCAGATGTAAATTTCTATCTAAACAAAGAAATGATGAGCATCAAAAAAAGGTAACTATGTAAATAAATACAAATAGTTTTATTACTTAAATATCCTTCGAATAGAATCAACTCTTTAAAGCAAAAATAATAACAATCTATTGTGTGGTGAATAGCATATTGCTACGGTTTGAATGTTTGTACCCTCCAAAACTCTTGAAATTTCATTGCCATTGTAATAGTATTATAAGGTGGGACAGTTAAGAGGTGATTAGGCCATGAGGCCTCCACTTTCATAAAATGATTAATGCTGTTATGAGAGTGAGTTCACTATTAAAGGGCCCATTTAGTCCCCTTTTTGCTCTCTTGCATTCTTTTGCCTTTTGATATGTGATGGTGCAATAAGAAAGCCCTTACCATGTGATGTTGGCACCTTGATATTGGACTCCCCAGCCTCCAGAACTGTGAGCCATTACATTTCTCTTCATTGTAAATTACCTAGGCTCAGGTATTCTGTTATAGTGGCAGAAACAGACTAAGACACATAAATAGAAATAAAATGTGTACCAACAACAGCAAAAAACCAGAATTACTTTGGCACCAACCTAATAACTTGTTCAGAATTGAGTCTTTCATACTTAATGATAACTGACCAGTCTATCCATTAGTGACCTGCAGATCAGTAGTTATTTTAAATATTCCTTAAAAAGAGGAACTATATGGTCAAACATATGAAGGAAATGCTATGAACTACTTTCTTCTCTTACTGACTTTCACTGAGTAAAAAAATATTAAGGACTCTGAGAAGTCTTGTATTAGAGAAAGATGTCTGTGTCCAATCTAATATTTCCTAAATTATCTGTCTGAAGCAAATAATATTGTGACATTCCACAGGATAAATGTGTGTGAACTTTTCTATTTAATCAATCTACAGAAGCAAAACTTTTTACCTTATGGTCAAAGATTTCCTGACAATAACGATAGTCAGTTATTATGGTGGCCTCCTTCTCCTCCCCCAACCCCCAACTGCCTGGTTTATTGAAGTAAAATTTAAGTGTACAATTCTATAAGGTTTGATTTATGTATATACACCCATGAAACTGTCATCAGAATCAAGATTTGAAAATATCTATCACTCTTTAAGTTTCGTTAGTTTCTTCGTAATCTTTCTCTCCCAGATAATCTTGACTACAAATGGTAAGAGTAGACAACATTGTCCTGTCTTTTTTGAGGGTTATACCCTCAAACTTTAATCTGCATGTGACTCACCCAGGATTCTTGTTCAAATGCAGGCTCAGATTCAGTAAGTCTGTAAGGCCTACATTTCCAACAAGCTCTCCAGTGATGCTCCAGTGATACTGATGGTGCTCACACATCAAAACCAGCACTAAGTTCAGTCTTCACATATAAATTGCTGCCTTGAAAGCAGTTTCCACTTAAAAAATCTTTAAAAACAACATTCAGTTTGTCCTAGTTATTATTCATGGAAAATATTATGGATAGAGTTAGATAAAAATCAGTCTAACAATCACACAACTCCTTCCAAAGCCCATGAGGAAACTAAATATCTCACTAATAAAGGGCATGAAAAACCTTAGAAAAGAAATGTTACAAGTAATTTCTTCATCTTAATCTTAAAATGAATATTGAAGACAAGCTCTTTTAATTATTCACAAGACATCTTCCACAATGGAATATCGGGAAAATATCTGACAAACATCATCATCATCATCATCATCATCATCATCATCATCATCAAACTGCTATATCATACCCTGTGTTTAAAAATATTTTCCTAATTTAATAAAACTTGCTTAATTTTTGTCAAAATACCTTATCTATGTTTAAATTACATACAACCCTTAAACATTACTTTCTTTAATTGTACAATTTGTCTGTATAGCAAAAAAGCTTAAAAGGCAATACCAGAATGGAATTTGTTTGGTCATAATCAATAGCAACCTAATGGAGGATTTAAGTACTGTAATTCCCTTGAATGTAGAAGAAACCCTGGTATGAAATAAAAACCCTTTGAAGAGCTATTTTGCATGGCATAAGGAGTTCTCACCAACAACCTTATCTGAATGTATTAGATAATTTTGAACTTTTAATGTTGATTTCTACTAGGCAGATTAAATTTGCATGAATTTATAATGAAAGTACTTCTGGGCCTAAGTCTTCCTGTTCATAAATGCATGGCCTGGATCCTATAAGTGCCAGTTTACTGGGTCACTAGCATAGCATCAAGATCTGTCTCTATTTTAAGCCTCACAGTAACCAGTGTTCTGCTCTCCCTGCTGTGCCATCAATAGGAGGACAGACAGGGCAGCTTTGCAGAACGTAGACTATGCCCTTCCTCCAACAGAAATAAAACATGATCTGAGCAAGCACTAAAGTGTCCAGATTTACCATCATCTAAGGAAAAATTTCATACAGTAAAAATGACTTCATACAATGTCACCAATGTGGAGTGGCCTTATTTAAAATATTGACTATGTGACATATATTTGAATTTATGAGGAGCCAAAACTGAGTTACAATGGAAGGTAGTGGTACCTCCCAATCTGAAAGGACCTTGATATAGTCAAGTTCATTGCCATACAAATTAAGATGTCATAATCAGAGAGCAATCATTGTGCCCAAATAAAAAATCAAAGGGACATAAGGAGTAAGAATACAGTGGCAAAGCTGTTAGAATTCCAAACCAATTCTAGAGAAAGGGCCAGTGGTCTTCTCATAATAACATCATAGTCAGAAATACAACCCCTAAGTGTGACATTTGCTCTGTACAGACTACTATAACAAAATACTATAAATTAGGTGACTTGCTACATTTTCTGAAGACCTTTCAGGAATAACATATTTCCTAAATTTCAAATTTAGGACAAAAAACACAGTACTCTTAAGTCAAGGAAAATGATCTTTACAGACCACTTATAATTCCTAACCCCAGGATTTATGATAAACATAAATCTTGATACCCTGTTATCTCTTAACAGGGTCTCGCTCTGTTGTCCAGGCTGGAGTGCAGTGTTGTAATCATGGCTCACTGCATCCTTGAACTCCCCAGCTCAAGTAATCTTCCCACTTCAGTTTCCCAAGTACCTAGAACTACAGGAATATGCCACCATGCCTGACTAATTTTTATATTTTTTGTAGATATGGATCTTGAACTCTTAAAATAGCTTGCCAGCATCAATTATACATTGTAAGCTGCCTTTCTTAGTTAGAGCTACTGATATTCTCAACTGTAGATCCAGACCCTATCTTAAGTTCCAGACCAACTTTGAGATAAGACCTACTGTAAGAGTTCTCAAATCTTTCTCCCTATTAGTCTGAAACCAGTCGGATTTGAATCCTTTTCATCCCTTCTTTTCTCCATCCCCTTTGCTGACCATTGTGCTTGATTTTTTCTCTTCTCACTTCCCTCCACTTTCACTCAATCAGTTTGCCCAGTCCTGCTTTGCTATAGACTCAGTCCTGTTGCTGAACACATGTGAGCCACAGGCCAGGGCTGCCATTGAGTGCTTGGATTCTCCCTAGATATGGTACTTGCATGTGCCCTGTTCACGAACATAAGATTCTACTTTGACTCTGTCTTGAGATTCCGTTTTAGCTACTGCCTAGGCTGATCTGTTCACAAACCTCAAGCCAGTAGTTGGGTTCTACTGCTGTATTATTTTCATATTGCTGCTGTAACAAATTACCACAAACTCAATGACTTAAAACAGTCCAAGTTTATTCCCTTATAGTCCTGGAGGTCAGAAGTCCAAAATGAGTCTTAACAGATCTTAAATCAAGGAGTCAGCAGGCCTGGTTCCTGCGCCAAAGAATATTGGCAGCCGCAGAAATTGGAAAAGGCCAGGGAGCGGCTTCTCGTCTGGAGCCTCTAGTGGAAGGGAGGCCCCGCTGACACTGATTTTGGCCCAATTATATTGATTTTGGACTTTGGACTTCAGAATGATAATAGAAGAAATGTTTGTATTTTTAAGCCAGAAAGTTTGTGACTGCTTGTTACAGCAGCTTTAGGAAACTAATGCACTTTCCAGTTGGACGGAATTTAGATGTGTGGTTGTTATGTGTGGGTACCATCGGCATCACTGGAGAACTTGTTAGAAATGTGGATGCCCAGACCCTGCTCTCAGACCTACTGAAATTGAATCTGCATTTGAACAAGAATCCAGGGTGAGTCATATGCACATTAAAGTTTGAGGGAGATGCCCTAGGGAATGACAGAACAACCAGACAAGAGGAACTTGAACGTATTAAGGTCCTATTGAGCCACCCAGACTTTACAGCATGGGAGAAATAAATGTCATATTTTGTTTAGGTTACATTTAATTTAGTTTGCTAAAATAGCTGAAACAATATCCTGATACATCATCTGCATGTAAAACATGCCTGGCAATGCACCAACGACTTGAATGGAGTCTATAACATTCAAACATGTACATAGAAGGCAGGCAAGACTTTAATTTCACATGCACATGGAAGCTTCATATTAGTTGCCACAGAATGTTGCTGCTGTTGAACCAGTGCTATGATTTGACTGCTGAGAAGAGCTGCATTGATTCTTTCCTCGGGAGAATGTGACTAATCATTTTCAGGCTTTACTACTTACTGTAACCTAACCACAGAAACCACATCTTCAGTCACACAGCCACTGGAGGCTTTTTGTTCTTCAAAAAGGCTTGGAGGCAACATTTTAAAACATTTTACTTATTCAGGTTGGATTAATTAAGGGGAAAAGGTTGTCTGTGGGCTCTATAATGCTACCTTTGTCATGAAGTAGGGGTCCATATACGTGTAGGGTTTTTGTAGCCTTTTATTCCATTGACCTATTTTGCATCAATACAAGGCTGTCCCCATACTGTGATTTTACACATGTGGCTATCCTGCAGTTTAGGTCCTCTAATGTTGTTCCTCTTTTTCAAGATTGTCTTGACTAGGAGACAACAAACTGTGGGTGGTTTATGACCAAATAGCTGAGTTTAAAATAAAGCTTTTTGTAATGAAAGGGAATACAGCCATTCCCTGTCCTTTACATATTATCTGAGTGCTCTCTGACTATAATGGCCAAATTGTGCAGCTGTGACAGGGACAGTCTGGCCAACAAACTTAAGATAATTACCATCTGGCTCTTTACAGTAAAAGTTTGCTGACTTCTGGTCTTGATGATTCTTGGTCCTTTACATTTCCATATAAATTTTTTAATTAGTTTAATGTTAGTTTTTCAAGGTGTAGAAAAAGAGCCACAGAGATATTGTGTTGCATTATACTGAATTTATAAGGCTATTTGGGTAAGATTTGCCATGTTGCATTGTTGAGTCTTCCAGTTCATGAATATAGTACATCATTCCATTTTTATTTTAGATCATTAATTTTCTTTAGTAATATGTTACCTTTTTCTTTATCAACATTTTGCAAATCTTTTGTTAGAGTTTTGTCTTGGTATTTCATCTGTAATCCTATTGAACATGTATTCAAATTTTTTATTTTCAATTTTTTGGTTGCTTGTACATAGAAATATAATTGATTTTTGTATATAGACCTTGCCTTGACAAATCCACTTATTAATTTAAATAGTCTTTTAAACATTTTAATCAAAATGTGTTTATTTTATCAAATATTTTTTCTGCATTTATTGAGCTATTAATGATTTTTCTCCTTTATTTTCTTAATGTAATAAATTACACCAGTTACATTTTCAAATGCTAATTCAATTTTTCATTTTTGTAATAAATTCTACTTAGTCATTAGATATCTCCTTTTAATATATGTCTGGATTTTATATGCTAACACTTAGTTTGGAATTTTTGATTCTATGTTCATAAGGGCTATTGTCCTATAATTTTGCTTTCTCCTAATGTCCTCATCAGATTGTTTTCAGGATTATACTAGCCTCATAAAATGAGTTGGAAGGTATTCTTTCGTTTTTCATTCTCTAGAAGAGTTTGCATAAGAATGATATATTTATATCCCTTAAATATTTGGAAAGATCATAAATGAAGCCATCTGAGCCTGGAATTTTTCTTAACGGGATAGTTTCAAATTATACTTAAAATTTTTAAACACATATAGGACTGTTCAGATTTTCTCTTTCTTCTTGTGTTTTGGCAAATTGTGTTTTCCAAGGATTTTACTCCTTTTATTTATATTTTAAAATGTATTACCTTAAAGTTGTCCATAATATCTTTTTGCTATATTTGTAAATCTAAAATCTGTAGTTATATGTACTTTGAAAATATCTGATATTAGTAATCTATGCTTTCTCTCACTTTATGTATCAGCCTTTCTAGGTTTTCATAATTTTATTCGTCTTTTCCATGAGCCAACTTTTAGTTTTAGGAGTCCTCTTATTGAATAGTTCTTTCCTATTTAATTGGTATCTGCTTTTATTTTTATTGTTTCATTCTCCCTACTGTCTTTGGATTTAATCTTCTGTTACGTTTTGAATGTCCTGAGAGAGATTATTAAATTACTATTGTTTCATCTAAACATGGCTTTACCTGTACCCCACTTGGTTTGATATGTTATATTATTATAATCATTCATTTAATATCATTTGATACTTATAATTTCTTCCTTGATCTTTGGGTTATTAAAATGTGTTTTCCTTAATTTTCAAACTTTGGGAGATTTATTAGTAACTTTTATATTACTGATTTCTAGTTAACTCTTCTGTGATGAGAAAACATATTCTGAATGATATTAATTCTTTGAAGTTCATAGATCTGCTATGTGGCCTAGAAAATGATAAATTTTAGAAAATGTCACATGTACAATGTTCTGTATATATTAATGAGAAGTTGTTTGAGTTCAAATCGATGTCTTTACTGATATTTTGTTAACTTTGCAACAGATATTGAAATGAGTGTTAAATTCTTCTACTAGGATTGTAGACACTTCTCTTCTTAATTCAATTTTGCTTTATACATTTTCATGCTATAACATTAGGTGCAATTAATTTATAACAATTATATATTTCTGATACACAAAACAAGTATATGATCAATGAAATATTTCAATTTATCTCTAGTAAAGAATCTTGCCTTAAAGTATGCTTTGTCTAATATTACTGTAATCATAGCAGTAAACATATCTTAAACTGCATAAGACATTTATAATATTTTGATACAGCCAATATTCATTTATCCACTTTTCATTGCTTTTTATTCTTTTTTTCTTTTTTTTTTTTTTTTTTTTTTTTTGAGACAGAGTTTGGCTCTTGTTGCCCGGGCTGGAGTGCAATGGTGCATCTCAGCTCACCACAACCTCCACCCCCTGGGTTCAAGAGATTCTCCTGCCTCAGCTTTCCAAGCAGCTGGGATTACAGGCATGCACCACCATGCCCGGCTAATTTTTGTGTTTTTAGTAGAGACGGGGTTTCTCCATGTTGGTCAGTCTGGTCTTGAATTCCCAACCTCAGATGAAGCACCCGCCTCAGCCTCTCAAAGTGCTGGGATTACAGGCGTGAGCCATCATGCCTCCTTTTTGCATTTATGACTTCTATGTAGTGTTAGATATTTCCTTCTACCAAAATAATCTTACTAGCATTTTAAAAAATGCAGGCCTACTAATGACTATCTCTTTGTTTGTCTGAACACATATCTACTTTGTGTTGATGTTTTTTTCTCTTTTCTGGGTGGGAGGAGGAGAGGAAGAAAGCTTGTGCTCATTTTCGAAATACATTTTTGTTAGATACAGAATTTTGGATAGACCGTTATTTTCTTTCAATACATTTAAGATGTACTAGTGACTTCTGGCTTCAATTTTCCTACTGAGACATCACCTGTAAACCTTTTGTCATCCTTTTGAAGGTTATAAGTCTTCCAAATTATTCTTTTTTTTTTTTTCCTTTTGTGCTTGTATGTATGTGTGAGTATGTGTTGTTGTTTAACAGTTTTGCTATGACATGTCCAGGATTTGTTTTCTCTGTTTCCCTTGTTTGGTATTTATAGAGCTCCTTGAAACTGGCTTGATATCTTTCATCAATTTTGTAAAAATCCTGAGAATTATTTTCTTTAATATTGCTTCTATTCTATATTATCTCTCTTTTCCTGTTAGGATTCCAATTACATGTCTGATAGATCTTTTTATGAGTCCCATTGGTACTTTATGTTTTTCTTATATTTACCATCCTTATTTCCTCCATGTTTTAGTCTGTTTTTTTTTTTACTTACATATATTCCAGTTCACTAATCCTTTCTTTAACTCTGTTTGATCTTCTCTTAAGCCCATACATTGTTATCTTAATTTCAGCTTTTGTATTTTTCAGCTATAAAATATCCATCTATTTGTATAGATTTTATTTATCTGGAGTTTTAATTTTTTTAAATTTCTTTACAACATATCAATTATACTTATTTCAGAGTCTTTGTCTAATAACTTCAATATCTAGATTTCTTGGGATATTTTAATTTTCTCCTTTGTTTCTAGTCATTTGTTTTTTGTCTTCTATCTAATTAAATCCTGAATATCATGTATGAAAGCTTATACAGAAAATTTCAAGTTCTTGGAAATGTTATTTTCCTTCGGCATTAAGGTACATTTGTTTCTGGCAGTGGGGAGAATCTTTCAAATCCAGGTAGGGATTCAAGGCTAGGTTGCAAAGTTTGTGAGATGGGTCTGTTTCAAGTTTGCCCTTACTCCTGCGATATAGGCCTTGAGGGATCTGAATTGTTCATGAAGCCCTTCATCTTGTTAGACTCTAAACTTACATTTTTGTCTCTCCAGCCTCATAAGATGGCAGCCTCTTGGTTGCCCCTTGTAAATTAAAGAGAAAAGCAATACTGCATGTGCCTGACCAGTCTGCACTTTCCTTTTATCAGGGCTCTTAGTCTCTTAAATCTTGGTTGTCTTGGTAGCTCTGTTATATCTTCAAATCAATCTTTGTAAATGTTTTATAATGCTCTGCTCCTCTGGCTGCTCCCAATGAAACAAGGTAATCAGCCAGAGCCAGAAGAGAAATGCTCACCCACAAACTTCTTAGACCTGTACCTCACCTTCACTCTTTACTGATTTGGGTTTTTGTGTGTGTGTCTCTCCAATTCAGGGTCTCTTTGATACAATTTATCCAGAAAACATACTTTTGATCTCCTGTGTGAAAGGAAGTTGTCTGGCACTAGGTGTAGAGAGAAGCTTCGGGTCCAATAACGCTGTATGAGGAATTTTAGCCAGTTACCCTGATGTCAGCACCACTCATCAACACCCTACATCCATCTCCAACCCCACATACACACACATACATGTTTGTGATACCACATCTCCAATTCGAAGCATTTCTAGGGCCCTGTAAAATACACCAGTTTGCTCCTCATAGTTCTTTCCTTCTGCATAGGCTTTAGCTGTAACTTCTACTCTGCTAAGGCAGTTAGGCCTAAGGCAGGGCAAAATCCTGGATCTGAGATTTGACAGTTAGAACATGGCCGCTTTATAGTGAAAAGGTATCAGGGATTTATAGTTGGGAAGTTTCTATCTGAGGGAAATGTTCCCGAACCCATTGCCATATTTAGACAAGATTCTTCAAACTTTATTTAGTGAGCAGATATGACGGATAATATGCAATGTTTGAATCATGAAATGTTAGAAATGGAAGGAATTTAGAAGTGTCATCTGGTTTGAATTCCTTGTGTTAAATTTGACTGAATTAGACCCTAGAAATAGTAAGCGATTTGTCCAAGGTCACTCTATCAGCAATGTGGTGTAGTAGATAAAAGTCCTGGCTTCAAGTCAGTCAGAATTGGCCTTGATTCATAGTTTTACCACTTAGTAGCTCTGAAGACACATAATAGCTAGTCTCTTGGTTGTCCTGGTAGCTTTGTTATATCTTCAAATCAATCTTTAATGTTAATTTTGGCAACTAACATTCTTTCTTAGAGCCTCAATATTCTTGTTTATAAAATTGAAATAATAATGGTACATAGGATGGCTGTAAAATTTAAATGAGGAAGTACATTTTAAAATAGTTAATGTGTTATGTGACATATTGTAGTAACACCAAATCAATATTTCTTATTATTGATAATTATAGTTGACCAGTGTCAGAACTAAAAGTCAAACTACAATGGCTCCTGACTCTTAATTCAAAAACATTCTCAATGTCGTTAGTATTTTCCTCCAGAGGTTATCGCTGGGGTACTTGTTCTATCTAAATTTGAGTAATTTCTGTCACTTTCTGTCTCCTGACCTTTCTTTATGATATAATAATAGGGACAATATCTGACACATAGTGGGTTCTCATTATGTGTTTGTTGAAATGAATTTCTTTTGAGAGTCAATTGGTAGCAAATCTTGTATATAGTAAAATACAGTTTTCAAGAAACTGTCTGTCTTTCTACTATTGTATGCTTCAGACCTAGCACAAAAGGAAATTTAAAAATATTTGTTGAATTAATCAATGAATAAATAAATGAGGGAATTAATCCTTGCCCACTGCTACAATGACATTTTTGCTGTTTTAGGAGTAGCTTCTAAGCTATGGGGGTGGCAATAAACAAAGCAGATTATTCCTCCAATATTACGCTCAGTGATAGTCATCAGATGCCACCTGAATTAGTACATATCCATAAGTAAGCCTTATTGGTTCTTTAGAATGAACTATACTACTCATCCAGTGTTATGTTTAGCCTTAGCTATTCCTTGCCATAATTCATGTGGTGTATCAGTAGCCTATTGCTGAATAACAAACCACTTCAAAACATATTGACCAATTGCCCTATTTTATAGCATGGGTTGTCATTTTTCTAGGTTGCTACAGCAAAACCAATGCCAGACATTTTTGGTTCTTGTTACAGAAGTTTCCCACTCCTTGGGAACAGTATCAGTTAGCTTTTGCTATTTAGCAAGCACCGAAAACTTAGTACTTAAGACATTTGTTTAGTTCATGATTATTAGGGAGGGACCTGGGTGTTTATTTGGCCTGGGATGGCTAATCTCTGCTGGACTCTTTCAAGCATCTGCAATTAGTTGGCAGGCCAGCTGGCAGCTGGGTGATCAAGCATGGCCTCACTCACATGTCTACAAGTCAGCGGGCTCTCACTTAGCTGCACCAATCATCTTTGACCATCTAGCAGGCTAACTCAGGCTCTCTCACATTGTGGCAGAGATCTAAGAACAGGAGAGAACAAATCTCAATGTACAAGCAGTTTTTAAATTTCTGCTTATGTCACATTTGCTGTTACCTACTGGCCAAAACAAGTCACAGTCATATGGCCAAGCCCAGACCAGTGTGAGCGAGGAAGACCTAAAGGCAGGGAAAGCATGAACAAAGTGGGGTAGCTACTGTAACAATATATGTCATTGTTTATATGATATATTGTTGCAGTAATATAGCACACAATGTAGAATGTAATATAGCACATTACAAATAAGGTGATATATATGATATACATATATGTATATATACACACATATATATCATATGTGTTTGTATATACAATCTGATGCTGATACAAATATGTAATACAAATACCACATTATTTGTAATGTAATATATTACATTCTTTGTAAGTCAGGTAGCTGAGTCACATAACGTTTCTCACTTTAGTGACTCACTGTGTAGAAACCAGATCTTTTCTTTTCGCTTTATCCCAGTCCAGATGATCTAGCTTTGAACAAAAGTTGTGAATATAGACTTCCTTCATGATGAGAATGTCCTCTGGGGACTTCGGTATGTTTTTTCTAACTGAAAACTTTAACCTGAGACATCTTTGTCTATGAAGTAGTTCTCATACAGGTCGAACATCCATAATATGAAAATCCAAAGTCCAAAATGCCCCAAGATCTGAAACTTTTTGAGCTCTGTCATGATGCCACAAGTGGAAAATTCCACACATAAATACATCACACAAACTTTGTTTCATGCACAAAATTATTTAAAATATTTTATAAAATTACCTCCAGGCTATGTGTATAAAGCATGTATGAAACACAAATGAGTTTTGTGTTTAGACTTGGATCCTATCTCTAAGATATCTCATTTGGTACATGCAAATGTTCCAAAATCCAAAAAAAATTCTGAACACTTCAGGTCCTAAATGTTTTGGATAAGACATACTCAAATTGTAATGATGACTCTTCAAAATTAAAAGGGCTGTATTTTAATTTCTTTCTTCCCTGAAGGAAGAAAATTTGTCCTCATGCAAATTTGTCCACTCCTTGAACCTTCTTCTATGAAAAGAATTTCAAGTTATGCTTCCTCAGGCACCTTTGAAGTAAACACACACACACACACACACACACACACGCACACACGCACGTGCACACACACACACACACAATTCTAATTATCCCTACCTCTACACCAGGACTCACTGGAACTCAAGTAAAATTTAGTTTGAATTTTCTGAGCAATCTCACACAGTCGCCTACAAAAAGAAAATAGAGTGTAGTGATTAATGACATCTGGATTGAGTCCTGATTTTATCTTTTAGCTCAAAAACCTTAGGCAAATTAATTGCTTGATGCCTCAGTTTCCTTATTTGTAAAATGGTGATTATAATGCCTTCCTTGTGGGGTTGCCATGAGGAATAAAATAATAATTTGATAATGCTCATAGAACACTTTCAAAAAGCAGGTTTACCATTAGCAACAGCTAATATTGTTGGTCATCTAATCAGGGACTGAGAAGGGCCACAGACTCTCAGCAAGGCAGTGAGGAGATGATACCAGCTTCATCTGCTGGGGTAACTGGCTGAGAAACTCCTATTTTCTAAATATTGAGACAATAATTGCACTGTTTTTTAGGATTTTAAGAAACCAATCCTGAGCTCTGTTCTCTGAGTCAGGAACTCAGCCCCTGCAGTTCTTTATACAATATATATCCCACTGACTACTAAAACGTTTCGAATGTAATGACACAGCGTGCTCCTGGGTCCCTTCTGAAGCACAGTCCATTTGCCTCACGCAGAGTTGCAAAAGTTACACTTTTCAGAAAAACTTTCCCATGACAGGCAGATAGTTAATGTTTATTTCATAAACCTTGTTTGCTTACATGTTCCTATCATGTTACAAATATTAACTCATTAATTCCAGTTCCAACCATTTTATAAATATTAACTCATTAAATCCTCATAACAACTCAATGGGGTAGGTTGATGTATTACCTTCGTTTTGCAGATAGACAAACTAAGGTACAAGTAGATCCAATAACCTGTCCAAGGTTATCTAGCAGAGTGGTAGAGCCAGGACTCAAACCCATGCAGTCTGGGCCAGAATCTCTGCTCTTAACTACTAATGTGTGCTGCCTTTCTTGATGAAAGGCTATTTTTTATTAAACAATTCCTATGTGTGTACCAAGTGAAGGACTTGTCATTTAATTCTTAGAAAAAAGGAGTATTATCCCCATTTTATAGATGTGAAAGCTGAAATTTGACTGAGGCTCAATGACTCCACTAAACTCCTATAGATGATTAGTAGCAGAACAATGCCTGTTCTTTTAAGGCCTATACTATCTCACCTCCCGAAGAAGTATTTGATAACTAAAAAACAGTGATATGTGCTCTTATTTAAAGAAAAAAAAAATACCACTTTTCCCCCCTCCTTTTTCCTGGATTTATTAAATCAAGCTAAATTCAGTTTCTAGGAAAATTCATTTAATGAAACATTAAGGTATTAGTATATGTACATCATTCTATATTTATTATTCACTGATTAATTCATCCATTTCACAAATATTTACATGGAACTGACTCTGTGCCAGGAACTGCATGTGTTTGATCAGACTGGTGTGCCAAAAATACAAAAATCTCAGAGCTTTTTTGTTTAATGGTGATTGCAAATGTGGCTCCTAAGACACATGACTCTGGGTATCACGCCCTAGTTAATTCTTTTTCAACACATTTATTTGCAGTTGTGCAGACTTATCCAGGACAGAATCACTGGCTTTGGACTCCTAAAGGACAAACATAAGATAGGGTGAGTGAAGTTCTCACTAAATTTTAAAGTGCTGTGGCTGATACCTGCTCCAGAGATTTACCTTGCGCACTCAGGCCACTATGCTATAAATCCCTATCCTGTAGCCAATTGCATAGATCATAGACATTTAAATTTGCTGTCCATTCCTGGAGAATAATTACAGCTATTTAATTATATTCATAATTTAGCATACACCTGAAAAATATGCTGTGAAATATCGGGGGGATCCTTTAATACTGGTGTTCCATTTACAAACTGTCACATTTATAATGCGTCTTTAATCTTCTAGGGTCTGCTAGAATTTTTTATTACAGTCTGCCTTGTGCTTTAAATATTAAAGATTTGGCAATACTTCAAAAGGTGATAATGCCTGATGCTCTGATGCTGCTTAAACCTCAACAGCTAAATATATTGAGGAATGTTCAGTGGCCCTGGCTTAATTAAACATGCATGTGTATTTTCAAATGCAATATTTTTCTGCTTGTTAGGTTTTTGACAAACCTCCAAACAGGTCCAGGTGGAACAAAGCATGTAAACAGGCTTGTGAATGGAGCTTAAAGCACTCAAATTAGCACCTTCCTGCAATTAATATGCAAACCTTGGAATCTCTGCAATTGATAATGCCATCGAATACTATTTACAGCTTAAGAGTGTATCTTTGTCATTTCATTTTTAAAAAACATGTCCAGTTTAATTATGCAAGAAGACATTGGTGACGGCTTCTTAGCCAATGAGTTGGTATTTGTTCTCAGCAACTTATTCTTCTCTCTGAAACCTGGCATGCATTATAAGGCAGTGGCAGGCTTTAAATGTACCATTTGTTTTCATTACATAGCACTTAAAAGGTAGCCTTCTTCTAATTCAGCACGCCATATTAAAGCATCCAGAGTTCCCGTAAGCCCTGAGACCAAATTACCTGTGGCTGTGGATACTTGAAAACTACTTAAGCAGCTTTCACAATTAAACAAAAATGACATGAATGCAAAATTCCTCAATATTACTTTGAAAAATAGATCTCTATTTGGCATTTGCCACACTTTGGATTTCTCTGAAA
Source organism: Cacajao melanocephalus (assembly GCA_963573385.1). Lineage (NCBI taxonomy): Eukaryota > Metazoa > Chordata > Mammalia > Primates > Pitheciidae > Cacajao > Cacajao melanocephalus. Next base: position 56,862 of record CAUYLG010007432.1, read on the forward strand.
AGTGTGTTTCAAAGGAATTGTATTTTGTTTTTGCACTTGTATATTTAAATTTTTGTCACAAGAAATGAAATATTAAGCTCAGATATCCAATCCCAGACTTCTGGACATCTTTTCATAGAGCCATATAATATTGCCTAATATTACAATCCCCATATAAATAACACTTTGAATAGCTGCTCATCTATCTGGAAATATTACTTACTAAAGCTACCCAAATAGAGGTTGGCTGTAGTTTGAAAAGGGAACAAGATGTTTCACAGATGAGCAAAAGAGACTGTCTTTGAATGATACAATCTGCTGTAGAATCAACATGTAACAATTGCTAGACTAGATAAAAACTGTAATAAAAATATATGTGGTGGCCTCCAATAAAAGTTCAATTATTATACTGTAATAGGTAAGCTTGTGCAAAAAAATAAAAAAATAGAAAAGGACTATGAGATCCGAGGCAGTATTAGAGCAATTTTCTAGGTGAGGCAGTGCTAGTGGGATATGACAGGTGAGGTATTGTTATTATAATACCTAAGGCAAAGCAGCAACCACACAAAATGATAGACAAATCTGAATTAATATGATATGATGGGCGAGGTGGCATTTGAATATAATCTTCCTGTATTGTGCAGAAGGCTGCATGCATATTATAAAACAAATGAATTGTGTGGAAGGGTGTAGACAGAAGACTCAGTGGGAGGAAAGACAAATTACAGGCAAGATTTCAGAAGAGATTTCTACTTTGCTGGGTAAGGGGCACACTTGGAAATTGGATTTGTAAACAAATTAAAAACTGAGATTTTTTTTTTCTAAGGCAACCTTCAGTGAGTGTTGACAATAAACACTTAACCTTGGCAATTGAAGGACTTTGAAACAAATAATTAGGGAAAGAGGGGGTGATGGGGAGCACATTTTAATTTTGCTTCCTCTGTTGATAATCCAGAGTTCGTATTTCTATCCTGGATCTGTGAGGCAAGTAGCCATTTTAAATCCCTGATGGGAAAATGTTGACTTCCCTGAGAATTTCAGCCATCTTTTGCTTTCTTGATCTATGATCACCACCTCTAATTAAAAGTCTTAATCATATCCGAACCCTAAAAGCACAGAGGGGACCACAGCCCACTGAAAGGATCCATTTTATGAAGCCACAGAAACTCTCAGAAATTTGAGCCTGCAGAAACCGCCTGCGTGATCTTTAATGGATTTTTAAAGATGACAAGAAAGGAAATGGGAAAGTAAAGCAATGGAAGGCAGAAATTCCCTAAAGGAGCATTCTGAAGTAAATCAGTGCAACTGAAAAAGTGAACTCCTAGGGCCTGGGGATATCTCCCAGGTTTTTCAGCCGGACACTTACGGCCTGTTGGGTCCCTGAACACCTCTGCTCTGGGCAGGCTTTGACAGAGCAAGTCACAGAAAGATGAACGACAGCACCTGAAGTGCTGTTTGCGGGGCAGAAAATTGCTCCCTTTGCACGCTGGGCTGCCTTTGCTCTCTGTCACATGACTTATTACAGTCTCCCCATATAACAGGGCCATTTATGTATGTTAACTTGGCCAGCCGTAATGGTATTCTTCGCCTCCTTTTTCACTGCTGCCTGGGCAATTAAAAACAAAGGAAGCAAATGAGGTCAGCACTCATAAAATCTGAGTCTATAGGTGACAGACATCCCGAGACCAAATAGCCTCCGATGCAGCCACAGTGTAAGGAAATCGTGAGCAAGAAAACGTCCCTGCTTCCAAGGGCTTTTGCTTAGATGCTGATTTTCTCAGGTGAGATGCTGATTTCTCAGGCTGATTTTAGTTTAGTTTTTTTTTTTAAATCACACTAAATAAGGTACATCTTTTAAGGAGTTTGGTAAATGCTACTCCCATATGGAAAAAGGACATGAGTGTTCTCTTTAATCTTCTAGCACAAAGACCAATATTTTAACTGCACAGTAGAATTTAATCTCTAGCAGCTCTTGAAATAGCAGCTCTATTGATGTCACACAATTACAGTAAGTGTTTGAAATGTCCCATACACAGGTATACAAGGATATCTTATTCTATTTTTCTGATCCCAGCCTTGTGATCACAATGATTTTGAAAAGCTAATTAGAAGAATCTTCTTTCTTCCCCTAGACCTGATTTAAATAGCACACTGGTTCTTATTCCACACCCTTCTGCTTCTACGGTATGTATATTATACATCTTGGTACATGACATAAACACTTAAGAAGAAAGACAACTCTCAACATGAGAGCTGACTTATACAATGTCCTGGCTTTACTGCTATACCTTTGGTCCTATCCCTGAAGCTGGCAATAGCCCCCACGCCCTTCCTACACCTGAGGCCTCCTGGTTATAAGAGGCACTGGGAAGGCAGCATAAGGAAGGTGGTTGTTATGAGCCATTCTCTACCAGTGGCTACAGGGGGATTCAACAAGGAAGACCTCAAGTTGACATAATTACTTATATTTTCTTCATATCTTAAGAATATTACTCCATAGATCTTAAATGTAAAGTACACATAGCAATTATCCCAAACATAACCCCAATTGCACAAATATTCCTAAAACTCCTGGAATACATGACCATCAGCTCCCTCTTAAGCAGAATTCACACAGGACCGCTGCAGGGCTCAACAATGGCCAAGAAAACAGAATGGAACAGAATCGTAATGTAACACCTGGGTGTACCTTTCTGCCTCAAGAATTAATTAAACTGTGCCTGCCCTTTGAACACACATACTTGAGAAGTGTGAGAAATAGCCTTGATTTTCACCTATCAGGAGAGGGATATCTATCTTTATCGCTGAATTTCTGGCCATATTTCATGTAATAGATTTGTCAACTTAATGAGAGATTGCTTTCTGTTTTCCTGTATTTTATTTCATAGTGATTTAGTTCCATACTAGATTATAAGCCTTTTGAAAGGAGGACTAAATCTTACATGGCTCTTGTCTTGTGTGCATCCAGGGTTGAGAACAACTGCTGTAGACCAGCACATGAATGGGTGGAGATGGGCCTGAAATAGACCTATCAGAATCAGATTGTGAGGGCGTTGAATAACATGCTCGTGAGTTTGGACTTTATTCTGTAAAAAATGAAGGGCCATAAAGGGTTTTTAAAATTCATGGGTATCATGATCAGGTCTGTTTTAGAACGAAACTATGGTGACCAAATAGAGGATAAACTGGAGAAAGAAGAGGTCATAGGAAAATTCTGACGATACTTGAAACAGTCCTAGTGAGAGATAATTAAGCCTGAACAGAGCCTATAGCAACATAGAGAAGGGCCAAAACTGTTTAGAGAAATCCTGGTTATCTATGCAAATGAACTGTGGCAAATGGTGATGCCAAATGCAGGGGTTTGAGAGACAAGGAATCAAAATTGGTTCTAGGTTTCTAACTTGGAAGATTGGCTAAGGATGACACTTTCAACCAGGGGTAGAGATTCTTATTAAGGATGTTCAATTGCAGTTGGTTGAATAGTCATAGGGGTATCATAGAAAAGATTAAAGCTCTGAAGAGACGCAGTAAACTAAATGGTTTTGAAGAATCTTTCAAGTTTGCAATTCTACCGCTCTCCTGCATAAAGTTATTAACTCGTTGAAGGCAGGGTTTGCATTTTCATTTTTGTGTTCTCCACAATGCATAGCATTTTGTAGGGGCTCAAGTATATCTGATGAATGAAAAAGTATGAGATTAAAAGGACATTTCTAACAGGCTTCCTGACAAGCAGGACTATTTGAGTTTCCATCCTACTGTCCTACTTACCTTTATTTCACATTATTCTGAACAATGCCTTTAATTTCCATGTAACAGAATTGCTTTTATGATCCAATGCACAAACCAAGGTCCTTTTCTTTATCTATAAATTTGAGCTGTTGCTGCTGCTAATAATAATAAGAATAATAATAAAATAATTCAATCTTTATAGTGTTATGTGAGTCCATACAGTCATCACCACCCAAAGGGCATGAAGGCAAAGAGACACCTGAGTACCACATTTCATCCAAACTACTGCGGATGATGTAGATGTGGCCGCATTCAGCTTTCATTCAGTCCTGCATAGCCAGATAAGCCCAGATGTTTGGTATTTGCTGCTCTGAATGTACTGTCAGTAACCTAGTAGGCCAAGTTAATATTAGCTCGCGCTGGGTATATGTGAGCATTTTGTTGCTGTTTGGAGAAATGACCAGTTTACTTGGTTATATTGACAGCTCTACTGTAAAATTTGCTGGCATTAAAGGTCAAAGAAAACCAGTTTTCCTCTGGTTGCTTCTACCCAAAAGAGAATAAATCTGGGAGCTGAATCACTTCTCTGACAATAATTTATGAATCATGCATTGACGATGTTTGAATTGAGAAAGGCTTTCATATCCTTTCCATTAGCTCAGATTAAGTTTTCATATAGATGCTGAGAAGCATGCTAGCAATATCCTTAGCTCATTTTTATGAAAATTTTATCAGTGCTTTTTTCTGTACTACACTCCAATTGGGATGTCTCAGAATCTAAAGCTCAGCTTTGGACATGAACTTCTCTCAACCTGGCTGGCTGCTGCTCTAAAGGTTTCAATATTTTATGGGCTCTGGCTAACTCAGCCGTGAGATTCAAGCTGCAGAGATTTAACTCTAATGTAAAATCATGAACGGATGAAAACTGGGATGTCATAAGTAATACATCTACAAGAGCAGGATGCAGTTACCATTTTTAAAAGGGCTTTAAAAAGAAAACAACATTCTCTGTTCTGCCTTTATGCCCCAAAATGAAAAGCCCCTGAGCTATTGTACTAACACAGGGCCATCCTTTCTTGCCTCCTTTTCTTCAATTGTTGCTTAATTGTTGTGGTGGGCTGGGGTTTCTTTCCCCTGAAGGTTGCCCCATCCACATGAAAGCCCCTAATGTCTGCATTCCAGAGGAATGGGCACTGCGTGGTTGAATGTGTATAGGCCAAATCCATTTCTCAGCATCTTCCTCTTTTTGTCTCAAAACTGATTTAAAACATTTGGAAAATATGTCTATTCAGCTGAAGTGTTCCACTGCATTCTTTCCTGGAAACAGTGGGGTCACATGTGATCTGTCTGATGGACTTTTCTGCTGCAATCTATAGCCATTTCCCTCGAGCCCCGCAGAGCCTAGCAGAGCCGAGGAGCTCTGTAATGGTTCCAATAACAATGTGTTCTTTGTGTGAAAGAATCTAGGGGGAAGAGCTGAAGTAGACTGGTCAGTAACAAAAAAAAATCATTTTTTGCACTCATTTATTTCTTCATTATGCGCTTTGCATTAAACATTCTTAACAGTAAATACACCTTTCCCTAAAACGCTGCCCGCGCATGAAAAGAAAAAGTACAGAAAGTTCTATTTTTACAAAAAGGCTGTTGTCATCATTGCTAGTTGTTAATCTACTTCTAATAAGATGGCTGATGGCAGGAACTGCATTGCATGTGTCTGTACTTGTAACAGGAGAGATAGTTTCTAGACAGAGCTTAATTCATCTGTTCAAAAATGTCACCTGATGGATGCATTGGAATAAATCCATCTTTTCTAGTTCCAAAAATATCACAAAATCAATGCCCCATTGAAATAACTATAGAACCACAGAACTGGAAGAGACCAAAGAAATCAGGTGGTGTGCTTGTTCCCTTCAGGGAGCTGGATCTCCCACCAAAGGCAAAAAAGTGACTGTGCTGGTCATTACAGCTTCAGGGACCCCACGATCTTCCTCAGAACCTTCCGAGTACTCCACCGTGTTGAAAGGCGCTGTTCTGCCCTTGCATTCAAGAGAAGTTTAAACTGTTTTAATCAAAACCCAGCTTCTCTTGTTTAGTTAGCTACTTATAACATGGAAAACAATGCTTTCACACAAACCTCCTTATATCCTTGAAGACAGTCATGAAGGTTCCCCTCTGATCCTATCTTCTGTAGGATAAAATCAGCTTATTTAACGTATTATATAATGGGCACTTCTATTCTATTTAATCAGTCCCAGAGAGTTATAGCCTCAAATGACACTATAATGTTTAAAAATTATTAAACAAATTAAAATAGGGGTATTTTGCTGACTAAATTGGCAAGATATCTACATATCTATAAGTGTATCCATATATGCCCATTGTTGGTATGGGGAAATGAGACTTCTCATATGAGGCCAGAGGGTGGATGAATTGGCACAGCCTATTTGGAGGACAATTCGGTACTAAGTATCAAGAATCGTCAAATATACATGCCCTTTGACCTAGTAATTCCAGCAATTCATCCTAAGAAAATAATCAAGAGTACGGGAGAGATTAAACTACAGGAAACACACACAGAGTATAAAATTCATTTTGTTAAAATAAAAATAAAAAACTACCCAACATTTATTATGTACCTAGGCTATGCTCTAGGCACCGAGCTCAGCACTCTGCATATTACCTTATTTAATCCCCAAAACAAACCTATGTGTTACTTCTTCTTCTTATTATTATTAGTGGTAGTAGTAGTAGTATCAACCTTATTTTACTGGAAAATAATTGAGGCTTAAATATTTCAAATAACCTTTCAATCAAGAAAGTAGGAAGTGGCTGTACTGGGACTTGAAGCTATGTCTATTAGATGGTAGAAGCTTGGAGTCTTTAACAGTATGTTATACTGTTTACATAAACATATGAAAAGACTGGAAATTAATAATCCAAAACACTAACATTTGTTATTCTGAATGTTGGGATTATTATTGATTTTTTTCTTTAAGATACCTAAAATAAACATAAATTTCTTTTCTTTCTTTCAAAATACTTAACATGAACATACATTTCTTTTATAATGGGAGAAAAAAGATACTGTAACTTGGTACATCTCTCACTGACCCTTTCCCATTCTGTCTCTTTCTCTCTCACACACACACATACGTGTTCCTTGTAATTTGTTCTTCAAACACACATTTTTTTTCAACCTTAAAAATTTTTGTCTTCATCATCCTCTTTAGGGTGTGTGCCTCTCTAAAGAGGCTCTGAAAGATTCTACTAAATGTAGAAGAGCCCCCGTTCTTGCCTCTGAAGGTCATATTCATTTTTCTTTTCTTACCCAGGTGCCAGTTAACATAGGTCTATTAGAGATCATTACTACGAAAGCAATCATATAGCCCTCAGTCTAAAAACAAATCATTAGTATAAACTCAGTCCTGTTTTTAAGCCTTGTTTATAACTGCTAAGGATGTGAGTGCAACCTTCTTTCTGAAGGTGAGCTACAGTTTCTCCTGTTCTATTCATTATCAGCACAACTGGATGTCTGCTGCAATCGTGGGGATGAGGATATGAGGATGATGATACACGAGATCAGCAAAGCCATGGTTCATTGTGCCACAGTCACGTTGCCTGCAACAAAATGCAGCACGGACCATTTTAACTTGAAAGGAAGTAAATCCATATATGGGAGCCACATTTTTATCCCTATTCTTTCAGCAAACATTTATTGAGCAAGTATTACGTGTCATGCACTATGCTAGACGTTCAATCTACAAAGATGAATAAAGCATAGTATCTGCCCTAAGGGAGCTCACAGTCCAGGGGGAGAGAGACTAAAACATAATTTGGGGTCTAACTGTGAAGAACCTTGTTAAAAAGTTTTGACTTTATACTTTGGGTGTGGAGAGTCCTCAGATGGTTTTCAGTCATGACATAATGTAAGCTGCTTACTTAAAGAAGTACTGTGATGAGAGTGTAAAAAATGAAGTAGGCTCTGAGAGACCATTGGACAACTGTGGAATGTTCTTTTACGCCAGTCTGAACTAGGGCAGTGGGGATAGTAATATATATTTTGTATATTGACTTGGCAAGTCTCTCTGCTCAATTTGGAATTAAGAAGGGGCATATACAGTGAGGAAGTAGAAATTATGGTTGTCTTTGAAGCTTTTAACTTGAGTAACAGTAAATGGTAACACTATTCACCAAGAATGGGAATACAGAAGAAAAGTTCATAAAATGTTTTTGGAAATGCTAAGTTTGATGTTTCTGAAGAACATTCTATCAAGATTTTTAGAAAGAAATTGAGAATTTGTATCTAGAACTCCTAGGAGAATTTGTCAGCAAGATGTTTTGTGATTCTGTCATACGAATGTGAATTCAACCATCAGGAAAGTTTCATTTTGCATTGTGTTTTTTTCTTCCTTTCTTCTGAACATGGAACCCAAAGCAGGTTTCAGAGCGTGCAAACCCTTTAGATTCTCCGTGCTTCCACCCTAAAATGCTGATGTAGTCTGGTATGGTTTTCTAATCACTTATTTAATCGTCTGCAAGCTTCTCAAGGGCATAGACTATAGACAATGAATTGGCTGACTGCCTCATGGTAGCATGAGTGAGGGAATGGGAAATAAATAGATTATTACACAGTCTGTTTTCCCAAGAGTTGCTGAAAACTCTGCAAGTAGCAAACAAAAGAAGTGTGGCCTGCAGACGTCTTCAGGGCAGGAAACAGTGAGCCCTCTTCACAGCCTCACTATACCATGGTTCCATCCTTGACCCTTGGTATCTCCCTCTTTCTAATCCACCAAAGCAATTTGTTACGAAGCTATTTTATTATTTCAGGCTAATATCTTCTCATATCTGTATTACCACTGCAACATCCCAGTGACACTTCTTTAGTCTTACATCCTCTAAATCAAGGGTATCCAATCTTTTGGCTTCCCTGGGCCACACTGGAAGAAGAACTGTCTTGAGCCAAACACTAACAAACACGAGCCAAACACTAAATTACACTAACACTAACGGTAGCTGATGAGCTTTAAAAAAAATCACAAAACAAATATCATGTTTTAAGAAAGTTTATGAATTTGTGTTGGGCTGCATTCAAAGCTGTCCCAGGCCACATGTGGCCCTGAGGCCCCAGGTTGGACAAGCTTGCTCTAAGTCATTATCCACACCAATACAGTATTTCTACAATGCACATCTGATCTTGTCATTCCCTTGCTTAAAACACTTTAATGGCTCCTATTTTAATCAGAGTAAAAGGCAAACTCCTTAGGCTTATGATAGGGCCTGACATCCAAAACCCTTCTGTTTACCTCTCCTGCCTTCTGTCTCTTACCACTTAGCACCCTTTTTCCTTCTTCCCTATTCACACTTTCTAGGCACATTAAACCATGTATGACTCCATGGGCCTTCTCTTTTCTAGCCTCAAGACTTTAGCACATGCTGTTTTCATAGACTGGAGCCCTGTACCTTTCCTCAGCCTGACTACCTTCTGCTTAGCCTTCTGGTCTCTGCTTCATTATCACCCCTGCCCACAGGAAGCTTTCCCTGATACTCTAAATCTTAGTTTCATGCCCCCATAAGTCTATTCATGGAACCCTATGATTACTCTCATTGCAGTACTTTCCACATGGCACTGCAACAGCCTGTGGACCTGTCTTCCTCCATAGATTGTGAATGTTTCTTCTTTGTCCTTTCCTCAGCACTAATACAGTGCCTGACCTATAATATGGTGCCAGCAAAGATCTGGTGAATGAATGAATGTCCTGCAGGGATGGAGAAAACATGAGCACGTAGCCTGGAAAAAGAGGCTTCATACTTTCCCTATATCCTATCTGGCATGAGCCAGCAAATGAGGTCAATGTTTAATCAATTGATCCACTAAGGTGCAGTTAAACTATAGCTTCTCATACAGAGTCAGAGATGAAAGAAAGTTGAAGTTGGAATTTTCCTCAGAAAAAGGGTAAGCACTGATATTTCAAAGAGAAGATTCTTAGATGAAACATACCCATCTCCTAGCAGGTGGGATGTTAAGGGCATCCCTGACAAGCAACAAGATGGAGCCCAGGGCTTGTGTGCATGTTCTCTCTCTCTCTCTCCTCTCTTCTCTCTCTGTTTTCTCTCTCTCTCTAGCTCTCACTCTTGCTCTCACCCTCCACTCTCCTCTTGCCCAAGCAAAACAATCTTAAGAGAAGGGAAGTGCAATTACACAGTGTCTGTTTAAAATGTAAGAGGACAAAAATGAGTTGAGGGTTTTTTTTTTTTTTTCCTTTTCGCAGGAAACAAATTAGCCCACAGTAGACCTGTGCCTGCAAGGAGCCCATTTAATTTGGTTATTTCCTACACCTTGAGGCTAGCTTTTACTCACTAATTCTGCCAACCTTTTTCCATATCAGGGCTTATCTCCTTGTTGTATCCAGAATCATATGACAAGCAAGAGTCCTAGATATATTTTATCTACCTAATCATCCCACTGCCTTATTCCAGAAAGAATCTAAGGTAATGAGTCATTTTTTATAAGCACAGTCTCTCCCCTCAATTGATGCCCAATGGTTTCAGCCAGTGCTTATCAAAATTTCATTAAGCATCTAGTTAAAAATCAATTGTTAAAGTTCATGCTTCTAATATGCTTGGGATATTGAGGACATGGAGCCCAAAAAATGACCACACAGGGAGTGCCTGCCCCTGGCTGTCTTGCTGCAGAAGTTCTCTGTGTCAGCTTGAGCTGACAGCAGAATTTGGATCTCCAGCCTGAGCTCCAGGATCATGTGCCCAACTGTCTACAGGAAATTGCCATTTGATGTCTCCACAGTCATCTAAAATTTGAGATTGTTGAAATTTAGCTCACTCTCTTACTCTCATCACAATACAGGGACTAAGAGCACAGAATTTGGTGCCAGACTGCCTGAGTTTAAATCCTTGTCCTAATACCTTAGCAGCTACAAATGGGCAAATGACTCAATCTCTCTGGGCCTCTCTTTCTTCACCTATAAAATATGAATACCTACGTCTATTTTTCCATTCTCTGCATTCTTCGTGGGACGATTCTCCTCCTTTTCTCCCTAGGTCTAGCTTTTCTCAAAACTCCACAGTGCCCTGTGTATGCCTCAATCATGGTCCTTACTACCCTGCATGGCATTTGTCTGTTTACTTGGCTATCTCCTCTCTCCTTTGATTTTCTTGATGATGGATCTGTACGGTATGGTTAAGATGACAAACTCTGGAGTCATTCTGCCAGGTTTCAATTCCAGCTCTATCACTTCCTAGCTGTGTGGTTTTAAGTAAGTGACCTAATCTCTCTGCGCTTTCATTTTCTTACCTAAAAGGGTAATAAAAATACCTACTTCATAGGACTATTGTGAAAATTAAGCGACTTACTTCATGAAAAGTGCATGATTCTCTTCCTGCCACAAAATAAAATATAAATGAATAGAGGTCATTATTACTGTTATTATTATTAAACCTGACCTATTGTTAATTGGGACCTCAAACAGTGCCCAGCAAATAGCTGGTAACTTAAAAATAGGTATAAAGCTAAAAAAAGACATAATGCTCCTACTTGAGACAGATTTAGCTTCTCCTCCTCACTGGGCAGCAAATGTTTGCAGAGCACCCAGGCCTTGCTGTTCCACTGCTGCTGCATCCTCAGGAAAGGGAGGCCCTCAAGGACTGTTGCCTAAGACGCTGTGCAGCTTGTTGCAGAAGGAAGGGTGGGCACTAACCTCCAATATACAAATTACTTAACATCTACAAGTTTCCTTATCTGTAAAATGGAAAATAATCATATCTACTTTGCAATGTGTAAAGCAATTACTCCTGTCCTGGCATTAAGTAGATAGCATCTATTAAAGTTAGAAAAAAAAGACAATTTCTCAGCATTATTGCAAAACCATTCTAATTAATCAAAACTTATGCAAAACTCAACAGAAGAAGGTAGTCATGGTGAATATTGGCACAATGTTAATAGGGAGGGAAACAAGGTTGTTAAAGAGAGCTCCAAATATGTACTGGAGATGAGGAATTGATACAAATCTTTTTGATATTTTTCTGAGATCCTGGAAAGAAGGATCTTGAACAACAAGTATCAAGTGGAAGAGTACGGGTCATTTACAGCCTGTTCTGGTGTCTGTCTTTGATTCATGCTGGGCTGGCCTCATGCAATAGATGAACTACACGAATAACCATGATATTCAGCCTACCTTTACTCTAGGTTAGCCAAAGGGGTTGCTTTGCTGCTACACACCCGATGCTGAGCCCAGCACCTGGCATGTAGGAAGTAGTCAATAAGTATTTGTAGAATTGTTGCAACCTCTTTTAAAAGTCCTGTTTAATACAAAACATCTTTAAAGTGTATTGACGTGTTATCTCTTTTATTCACTGCTGAATTTTTTATCCTTCTAAAATTCATTGCTTTCTAGGCTACTAATATACTTCTATAGGTTCTGTTCAAAACCAGTTCTCCTTTCCTGTAGTCCAGATTCAACAAAATGGTACCTGCTAACAATCAGTTGAACAGGTTTAAAACTTCAGTTAGCCCTATCCTCTGAATTATGGTTTCAAATATTTCAGTGTCTTCTCAGTATTGCTGCTTGGATGTTATGCCAGTCAAGCTCCCTGAAGGTAATACCCTTATTTTCTCCATCCTGGAAGCTCCAGCCTACCTGTGGGAGGGGCTTCCACCCTCAAAGTATAGGCTTCTCTCTCTTGGCATCTCCCAGGCAAATTCTCCTCAATGACATTAAAATAAGTATTAAAAAAGTGTTCGTTTTTCCCTACTAAATTAAAATACAGCCATATTGCTTTTTCTAAATATATAAATAATACATTCTTATTATTAGAAAGTTGAGCAAATTCATGTGATTATAAAGAAGAAAGTTAAAAAAAATTACTTAAGTCTCACTACTCAGAGAGAATCATCATAAGTAGCACTCTGTGACCAAACTTTCATATACTTCTTTAGACACATACCTACCATACTTTTCTATATAAATAAGTTTATATTATACATACCTTTAAAAAATTCTAAACACCTCTTCCCTGATCTTAATCTTTCTGTTTCCTCTTCTCTCTTCCTTTTTCCTCACCCTCTCCCTCACATTATTCCTGACCCAAGGGCCAAAGTTAACATGTTGACAGACAGCCTTCTACGCTTTTTTCCATGCTCATTAATTATGTATGAATATATAAGCATATATATTTGGCTTTTTGGTCATTTATATTACAAAACTTTGATTACATAATAGTCACTTCTCTATAGCTGATAGGAAAAACCTTATGAGTCAATCAGTATTGGTAGAACTCATTCTTTACCAGCAGCTGCATAATATCAATGTACAATTTATTCCACCAATCTACTACTGATGAACATTCAGAATGTTTCTCATTTTGTCATTAGAAATAATGTTGTAATATTCTTTTTCAAACTGCTATATTTATTTCTGAAGGAGAAATTCTCTAAAAGTGAACTGATATTAAATATGTGCATTTTCAAGTTATGATAGATATTTCCAGACTATAAGGCTCTAAGGTTGTAATACTTCAATTTCACCAGTATTGTATATTAATGGTACTCACTGATTAAAATTTTAAATTGCAGCATAATAGAAAAATGGATAAAAGAAAAATTCACTGAAGGGCAAATACAAATAGGCAATAAATGCAATCAGTCTTATGATTATCATAGAAATGCAAATTAAAGAACCACAGATTATATCCTTCTTATCAAATTGGCAAAAACAATATGTAAAAAGAATATTACATACATTGATAGTGTACATCAGGTGAAAAGAGAAAAGGGCATCGTTTTGCATTGGAAATGTGAATAATTTTCTGTTCTTTGTGCTCCAGATATTTTTTTCAGTCTCTAGTTTCTCTTTTGGCTTTTTGGCCCAAGTTTTAACATACAATTTGTATATAGTCATGTGTTTTTCCTTCTAGTTTTCTTCTGGGTTTCTGCTAGAATTAGGCTTCTAATACCCTGTCTTGCACTTGCCCTTAATCTCTCCTAATTTTTCTTCTAAAAATTTTATAACCTTATACGTTATACTTAAATTTGTAATACTTCTGGGATTTATTTTTATATATAATGAAAAGTAAGAGTACAGTTTGTATTTTTTATTTCCAAATAAAATAAAAAGTCATGCCAACATCATTTATTCAATAAATGATTCTTTTCCCCTGAAATTGAAATATTACCTTTGGCATATGTTAACTTCCCATAGCCATTGGGATATATTTATTGGCTCTCTATTCTATTCCATTGGTATTTTAGGCCAATACTATGTTACTCTAATTACAGTGGCTCTAGGGGATTATTTAATCTTTAGTAAAATATCACTGCTTTTCTTTCTAATAGTTTTATTGACTATTTTCATTTAATCTTCCATACATTCTTTTTATAAAATTATTCTTTTTATTTTGAGATAATTGTAGATTTACTTGCTGGTGTAGAAATAATAGAGGAATTCCATGACTCTTCCCATGGTAACATACTGAAAAACGGTAGTCCAATACCGCAATCGGCATACTAACACTGACACAGTCGAGATATTGAACATTTCCCTCCTCACAAGGAACCCTTGCGTTGCTCTAGTGTAGTCATACTCACTTCTCTCCTGCCATCATCCACTCCTTAACCACTGATATGTTCTACATTTATATAATTTTGTCATTTCACAAATGTCATATAAATGGAATCATGCAGTATATAACCTTCTGAGATGGACTTTTTTGTTCAGCTTAACTCCCTTAAGATTTATCCAAGCTGCTGCCTAAATCAATGGTTCATTCTTTTAAATTGATAAGTAGTATTTCATGGTTTCAATGTACCAAATTTTGTTTAATTATTCATTGTTGAAAAACATCTGGATCATTCTCATTTAGATGCTATTACAAATAAAGCTGATATCAACATTTACAAATAGGTTTCTGTGTGAATATATGTTTTCATTTCTCTAGAATAAATGCTCAAGAGTGTAATAGCTAGGTTGTATGCTAGTTGCATGTATAGCTTTATAAGAAATAAAGAAACTATATTCCAGAATGGCTATACTAGTTTACATGCACACCAGTAATATAGGAATGACTCAGTTTCTCTCCATTCTTGCCAGCATTTGTTGTTGTCACTGTTTTTTGTTGCAGCCATTTGGATAGATGTGTAGTAATATCTTATTATGGTTTTAATTTGCAGTCCCCAAATGGCAATGATATTTAACATCTTTTCATGTGCTGTTTTCCATAACATACCTTCTTCAGTGACATATCTGTGCATATCTATTGTTCATATATTTTACCCACTTGCTTCAGCAACATTGTTAAAAAAGCTATCTTTCTCCATCAGATTGCTTTGGGACATCTGTTAAAAATCAGTTGGGCATACTGGTGCAGGTTATTTATTTCTGGTTTCTCTATTCTGTATCAACTAATCTCCGGGCCTAGCCCTCTGCCCAAATATCACACAGACTTGATTACTGTAGCTGTAAAATAAGTCTTAAAATCATGTAGGCTGATTTCTTCCACTTCACTCTTTATTTTCAATTTTGTTTTACCAATTCTAATTTATCTTTTCATATATATTTTAGAATAATCTTTCCCACATTTAGAAAAAAAAAATTAGGTTAAACGTGTTTACCAATTGGGGAGGATCAACACCTTTACTATGTAGAATTTTTCCAATCCATGAATATGACACGTCTTTTCACATATTTGTACCTTCTTTAATATCTTTCATCAATGTCTTATATTTTTCAGCACACAAGTTCTATACACATTTGTTAGAATTATGTCTAAGTATCTAATTTTAAGTGACTCTAAGTGGTATCACATTTTAAATTTTTTAAATTTCATAATTATTTTAATTTCAGTTTCCATGTGCTCATTGGTAGTACCTAGAAATACAGTTAACTTTTATATATTTATGCTGTATTCCGTGACCTTTCCAAACTCACTTTTGATTATATATGGTTTTTGTAGATTCTTTGGGATTTTCTATGGAAACAATCATGCTATTTGTAAATAAGGACTGATTTATTTCTTCTTTTCTGATACTGTATTAGTCCATTCTCACGTTATTATAAAGAACTACCTGAGACTGGGTAATTTATGAAAAAAAAAAAAAAGAGGTTTAATTGACTCACAGTTCTGCAGGCTTAACTGGAATCATGCCTAGGAGGCCTCAGGAAACATAATCATTGTGGAAGGCGAAGGGGAAGCAAGCACGTCTTGCCATAGCTGAGCTGGAGAGAGAGAGAGAGAGCAAGGAGGAAAGGGCCACACTTAAAACCACCAGAGCTCGTGAGGACTTACTCACTATCATAGGAACATCAATGGGGAAGTCTGTCCCCAGGATACAGTCACCTCCCACCAGGCTCCTCCTCTGACATGTGGGGATTACAATTTGAAATGAGATTTCAATGGAGACACAGAGCCAAATAACATCAGATACATATATATTTTGTTTTCTTTTCTTGCCTTGCTGCCCCGGCTAGAATTTCTAGTACTATGCGGTGAGAGTAGTAAGAGTAGACATTCTTTCCTTGTTGCCAATTTTAGGGGACAAGCCATTCAGCCTTTTACCATTAAGTAGAAGTTAACTATAGGGTTTTTATAAATCTTCTCGGTCAAGTCGAGAAATTTCCCTTTATTCCTATTTTTCTGAGAGTTTTTACTATGAACAGTATTGAATTTTATCTTTTTGTATCAACTGAACTTTTTGTATCAATTGATATTATTATGTGACTTTTCTTCTTTAGCCTGTTTTTACATAATCGATTTCAAATGTTGAACCTGAATTATATATGTGGAATAAACTCCACTAGGTCATGATATAAACTTTATTTGACATATTGCCTAATTCTATTTGCCTTTTTTTCCCTTTGAGACAGGGTCTCACTCTGTTGCCCAGGCTGAAGTGCAATGGCATAATCTCAGCTCACTGCAACCTCCGCCTCCTGGGTTCAGGTGATCCTCCTGCCTCAGCCTCCTGAGTAGCTGGGATTATAGGCATGCACCAGCACACCTGGCTAATTTTTGTATTTCAGTTAGGCTGGTCTCAAACTCCTGACCTCAGGTGATCTGCCCGCCTTGGTCTACCAAAGTGCTGGGATTACAGGCATGAGCCACCACACCCAGCCCTATTTGCTAATTTTTGTCAAAGATTTTTATGTTTATGCTCCAAGATGGCTGATTAAGGGCATTTCATGCCCTCCAGTAAGAAGAACTAAGGTAATGAGTAGATAATCATACTTCGAATATAGTATCCAAGAAAGAACACCAGAATTCAACAGAAAAGTGACAGGCAATACCGAAAGCCAAAAAGGAGAGGGAAATGAGGTGGTGTGCTCAGCTGGGACGAGCTAGGAGCTGAGAGACACTCCCCCGTTCAGAGAAAGGCTAAGTGAGAGGCCCTTAGAGGTTCACATTCTCACTGTGGACTTCTGCAATCCTAGCTACGAGAGAGCCCCTCAACCATTATGTGACCTGAAACTAACATAGGGAGCTTCTGGGGGACTGCACAATGGCACTGACTCAGGGAGGAGGCTTACACTTAATTCTTTACATTCCCTGAGACCTTAGCAGCCATCACAAGGTGTACATTTTAAAACTCTCCCCCCAACGGGCTGATATGTTTCCTCACATACTGGCAAGGGTGGAAGTCTACTACGCTCCTTACTTAGCCTTTGCTGGTATGGATGCGGGTGGCATTTGGCTGAAGCAGTTGTGATGATTAATTTTATATGTTGACCTCATTGGGCCAAGAGGTATCTTCACCTTTGATCAGACATCATTCTGAGTGTGTTATGTTTGGATCAGTAGAGTACATAAAGCAGATTTCCCTCCACGGTGTGAGTGTGCCCCTCCAGTCAGCTGGAGGCCTACACAGAAGAAGAAGAAAAAAAAGATGACCCTCTGGAGTAAAAAGGAATTCCTCTTGCCTGACTGCCTTCAGAGTAGGACATCGTTTTGTCACTGTCTTAGACTGGAATGAAACATTGACTTTCCCTGGGTCTGAAGCTTGCCAATGGAAGATCACGGAACTTGTCAGCCCTCAATAAGCAAAACCATACATATATACATATATATGTATGTGTGTGTGTGTGTATGTTGTGTGTCTGTGTATACATTCTCTGTGTTCTGTTTGTCTGATTAACCTTGACTAATAGTTATTATCTAAACATACTACTATCTTTCTTGCTCTTTTCCTGGCCCTTTGGCTAAAGAACAGGCTTTCGTTGGGACTTTTTCCATGTGGGTCTGTTGGGAATTTCTTGGTTGATGGCTTCTTCAGTTATAAGTTGGGGATAATAGAGGCAAAAGAAAAAACATTCTTACCTTTCAGAGTCTTCTTATGTCTGTTTTATATAGTGTCATGGTTTTCAGTTGTACACAGTGGAAGGAATAGAGAAGTATACGTCTATTTCATTTTGCTGGCAGTTGACATTTCCTATGTCTTCTTTTAAGTCATGTCATTCAATTTAAAACATTGGACATCCGTTGAAATTGTATTTAATTAATATATTTAACTCTGGAGACATCTTGGTCCTGTTAGGAAGAAGAAATGCATGTTATTTGAACACAAAACACCACAAATGTTCCGTACACCCCACGGTGCTTAATACATTGCTGAGAACATAGTAGGCACCCCATGAATCCTTGCAGTTTAATGTGTTCATCTCTGACTATTCAATTATCATTCTGGTCATGCTTCTTTAATCACTTGTCTACATTAACATTTACTAAGGCAATCATTTGGAAACAAGTTCCTGGAAAGCTTCACCCAGTGGGGTTTTACACAGTTCCTTTTCATACATACTCAGAATAAAAAATCACATTGAAACAATAGAACCAGAAAGAAACATGGAAATTCTCTACAGACACTCAGCAATAAAATAACCTCCCATCCATGGAGGCTTGATAGTGTAGTTACCTCTGCTAAACTTACAGGCAGGGTTCCCAGGGGTCCCAAGCGATACAAAGATGTGAGAGTATTGACTAGAGAGGAACAGAATAATTTGGGGACAATTGCTACAACATGGAAATCAGTGAGTAGACTTTAAATCTCAATTTTATAAGTAGTTCTATAATAACATTTCACTCTCTCACTCCTCAAAGGCAGGACTCCAGCTTATTCTCCTTTTTCACATTTTCTATATCTTCCAGTGAAATGATCTGACACATGTGGTTTGGGTTTCTGAGCAAAGATACTTCTGCAGAGGCCTAGTATGTACTAGTTTGTCTCTTCCAGAGTTAGAAAATGAAACTCTCATGTATCTATTCCCTGGAACACGAAAACCACCACTTTATTACTGATATTGTCACTTGGAAAGTGTTAATTGGTATTAGTTGAAAGCAGATAATCTTGGCCTTTATTAATATTGTGTTTTTCTTCTTTTTTGCAATAGAGAAAGTACTACTATAATTGAAAGGCAGCTCCACAGATTCCCAGGCAAGGAGAAGAGAAGTATTCCTAATTTGCTCAGTGTCACACCTGCTTTGTTCTTCATTATACTAAAGAGGAGTGTCAAAACTCTCAGATATCCTGCAGGGAGAAAGAGGTGTGCCTGGTTTCCGTTGTTGCCTAGGTACCCAGGCAATCCCAGAGGGCAAAGAGTAGCCCTTTCCTTACCCAAAACCTTCATGCTAAAATGTAATAATTCCTTCCTTGCAATAAGAAACTGTGATTCCAAACTCATTTATTCATTCACTCATAAGAATACTATTGAGGACCCAATAATATATTTAGGCACCAGAGATATATCTCAATAATATCTCTAGGCACCAGAGATACAGCCGTGAAAAGAGAGACAAGATTCCTTTCCTCAGATAATTTGCACATGGTGAGGGAGACAGATTTATAACATAATTTCAACAATTAATAAGGGCTGCTAAGTAATGCAAAACAGGGCAAGGTAATAATGATGGCGGCAGTAGTACTATTTTACTTATTTGTAAGTTTTATTTTATTTTTAATGGACACATAATAATTGGACATAATAATATGGGATACGGTGTGATGTTTGAATACATTTATACATAGTGTAATGATCAAATCAGGGTAATTAGCATATCCACCACCTTGAACATTTATCATTTCTTTGTGGTAAGATCATTCAAAATCCTCTTCTCTAGCTATTTTGAAATATACAGTACAGGAATTAGACCCTCTCCCCTCTACCAGGAATTAGAGATCTACCTCCCCTAGATATGCATCCCTCAAGAACCTAGGATACTGTCAATCCATTTCAGTCACTCTTTTTCCCTGTAATGTGTCTTGTGCAGTGTTTGTCAGCTTTTTGTTTCTTCTTTCTGCATTAATAATAGCTGATAATAAATGCGTAGAGCAATTTTTTTAAAGGAGTGCTATTTTAGATAGAGTGGCCATGGCAGCATCTGGAAGGGATGATATTTTATTATTGAAATTATTTTATTAATAATTACTTTATTATTGAATGAAGTAATGGAGAAAATGATGCAAAGTTATGGTGGCAGGGCTTTCACAATGAAGTAAGCAAGTACAAAGTCCTGAAAGCAGGGTACTGCTGCATATGTTCGAAAAACAGTGAGGCCAGAGCAATGTCCCCTTCACATCAGCAAAAGGGACTCTCGCCTTTGGCCTCTACTTTAAAAAGTCTTGCAGATCACACACACACACACACCCACACAAACACACACAAAAATGGCAGGCACATGGGTGTCTGTCACACAGAAGCTGGCGATTTGCTCTAGTTATAGCACAACCTGAAATTTTAAACAGCTGCTCTCATGACTCACTCTCTCCAGGTTCCAGGGAATTGTCCATATCTATTGACTTACATGCTCAAAACAAAAGGCAACTATGTCTGAATGCCAAGGTTTGAGGTTTGCTGTGCTGACACACAGCTTCAGAATGCAGAGAGTGAGGATTTGAGACATGAAAGCACGTTAACTTAAAAAAAAAAAAAGACAAATTAATTAACTTGTCAGATCTGTTTTCTAAGAAAGCATGAAACAATTGATTCTTGCATAATGAAAATTGTTTCTCAGATGGTTGATGTTCTTGCTTCTCTTCCCATTCCATTTCCCAACTCTAGCAGTGTTCACAAATTAGGGTGGTATTGGCAATAGTTACATATGGAAGCTGAGGAACATTTTGCAATGCGAAACAGTATTATTTATCTTAAGTTTGTATACATGTATACAATGGGTGTAACAGGTATGAAGTGTAATACTGAGACAACTAGATAAACACTAAGCTCTAGAATTGTGCATATTTTACATTATAAAAATATTGAAAATATTTAATTGAATTTTCTTTTTTTAACTTTTAGGTTCAGGGGTACATGTGCAGGTTTATTATATAGGTAAACTGAGTGTCACAGAGGTTTGGTGTATAGATTATTTTGTCATCCAGGTAATAAGTGTAGTACCTAACAGATTTTTTTTCTGATCCTCTCTCTCCTCCCACCCTCCAGCCTCAAGCAGGCCCCAGTGTCTGTTGTTCCCCTCATAGCGTCCATGTATTCTCATTGTTTAGATCCCACTGAAAAGTGAGAACATGTGCTATTTGATTTTCTGTCTATGTGTTGGTTTGCTTAGGATAATAGTCTCCAACTCCATCCATGTTGCTGTAAAGGACATGATCTCATTCCTTTGTATGGCTGCATAGTATTCCATGGTATCTATGTACCACATTTTCTTTATCTAGTCTACCATGGACGGGCATTTAGGTTGATTCCATGTCTTCGCTATTGTGAATAGCGCTACAATGAACATACATGTGTATGTGTCTTTACAATAGAACAATTTATATTCCTTTGGGTATATACCCAATAATAGGGTTGCTGAGTTGAAGGATAATTCTGCTTTAAGTTCTTTGAGAAATCACCACAGTGCTTTCTGCAATGGCGGAATTAATTACACAGCCACCAGCAGTGTGTAAGTGTTCCTTTTATCCACTATCTCACCAGCGTCTGTTATTTTTGAATTTTCAAAAGATTAAATAATATTTCAGCTCTCTTTACTAATTTTATTTAAAATTTTGATAGTCAATTATAATTTGTATTTGCCTTTTAATCGTAATAAATAATATTATTTTAGAAAAAACTAACCTTTGAAATATAAAGTAGTTTGACCCTTTCATTTTATTTTATTAAACATCTAGATATGTGCAATAATCATTAAATTCAGTTGTCTGATATTTTTCAGACCTTCGGTAACATAAAAACCATAAATTGTAGCTTCACGTGTGCTTTTTTTTGTTTTTCCCATTAGAAAGGTATATTTTCCTGAGTAGGAGAATAGAATATATTTAACAGTTTTTAGTTTGATTTGTAATTTTTAATATTTAGATATATGAAATGTGATTTTCAACATTTACCTCTTGTCTGGGTCCCACAAATTTATAGATGTCTGAGTCAGTGAACCTGGAGACTTGTCTAGTTCATGTAGGGTCCTGTAGACCATGATAAGGAATTTGGATTTGATTCCAGGTTTGATGGTAGTCATTGGATTGTTCTGGGCTGGGTACTGGCCAACTGGAAGCCCGTTGCTAATTTGCAGGATCAATGCAACTCTAATTAACTGGAAACCAAAAGATCAGACCAAGGATTTCTTCACCTCCCATCACTCCTAACTAGAAAACTCTAGAACTGTCATAGGCTTTCCAACAACATTTCAGACCACAAAGCCCATTTAGTGACTGGTTTGACTCACCCAACACATGAGGGACAGCTGAAGTAAAAAAGAGATTTCCCTTAAGTAAGGCATAATTTCCCCTTGGGTGGCCTTGACATGCAAACAATGGATAAGACAGATTGATTTTCCAGGATGACCATATGCCATATTCAGACAGTATATTCTCTGCAGTCAGGTTGTCTGCTTTGAATCTTGGCTTCTCCACTCTCTAGATTTATATGCCCTTGGAACAATTTACTTGACCTTTCTCTCTCCCTAGGAGGGGTTAATGATAATATCTGCCTTATAAGATTGTTGTGAAGATTAAATAAAATAAACTACACAAAATTTAGAACAGCACCCAGCAGACCTAGAAATAGAAATTCCGTTTGACTCAGCAATCCCATTACTGGGTATATATCCAAAGGATTATAAATCATTCTATTATAAGGACACATGCACATGAATGTTCACTGCAGCACTGTTTACAATAGCAAAGACTTGGAACCAACTCAAATGCCCATCGATGATAGACTGGACAGGGAAAATGTGGCACGTATACACCATGGAATACTATGCAGCCATAAAAAAACAGTAAGTTCATGTCCTTTGTAGGGACACAGATGAACCTGGAAACCATCATTCTTAGCAAACTAGCACAAGAACAGAAAATCAAACACTGTGTGTTCTCACTCATAGGCGGGTGTTGAACAATGAGAACACATGGACACAGGGAAGGGAGCATCACACATTGAGGTCTGTGGGGGAAACTAGGGGAGGGACAATAGGGAGTGGGGAGTTGGCGAGGGATAACATGGGGAGAAATGCCAGATATAGGTGATGGGGAGGAAGGCAGCAAACCACATTGCCATGTATGTACCTAGGCAACGATCTTGCATGTTCTTCACATGTACCCCAAAACCTAAAATGCAATAAAAAAACTTTTTATATATATATTAAATAAATAAATAAAATGTGTTATGTCCATACAATTGAATATTATTTGGTAAAACAAAGCAGTACCGATGCATGATACTATATGAATGAGACTTGAAAACATCATCCTAAGTAAAAGAAGACAGACCCAAAAGGCCGCATATTGTTTGATTCCATCTGTTTGAAAAGTCCAGAATAGGAAAATATATAGAAAAAGAAAGTAGATTAGCAGTTGCCTATAATGGGTTCAGGGTGGGACAGGCATAGGGAGTGACTGTTAATGGGAAGGGTTTTTCTTTGGGGTTGATGAAAATGTTCTGGAATTAGATTCTCCTGGTGGTTCCACCACAAACATACTAAAAACCACTGAATTGTACACTTTAAATTGGTAAGTTTTATGGTATACAAATTACATATATCTCAACGAAAAATATTTTAAAAATTGATGTAATCATTCTATAAGTAAATAAAAATCAGAAAATATTCCTACAGCATCCTGCAGTCTAAGATGAATATAGATATTACCTACTTTTAATATATTTTTGTTAGCAAGCTTCAGATCCTGATGACCAAAATATTAGCAAAACAGGGAGCAAGAGATGTTACCATGCTCATGTGTTAGACAAGTAACTAGAAGGCATCTCTGCTATAACTAAACACACCTTTGTAACTGAGCAGCAACAAACTGAGCTGCCAAGATGAGGCTTCCATTAAAAACTGCCTCATGCTGGTTACAGGAGGCCAACGAATTTCACTGCTATACAAGTGAAATACACTATTTTGAGCAACAGGATTCATTTTTGATTTTTTTTTTTTTTTGACTCAGAAGGTTTTTAGATTAGTGGCCTAAAGAACATCAGAGCCAGCAAGGTTCTATTTGGCACTGTGAGGTTCATAAATGCTCCAAATTAGGAGGTGTTCTCTGAAACAAGTGACAATTACAGTTTACAGATTTTCTTTATACCTTCAGAAAGTCTTGACTCTCAGATTGGGGGAAAATTCATTAATTCTGAATTCATCATTTGATAAATATATATTTATTTAAATGTATTACATTGATCAGGCTTTGGGATATAAAGTGGTAATATAAAAGTCAATGAAGTGCTGCGTTTGCTCCCAAGGAGCCCACAGTCTGGTGTGGCAGTCAGACATGAACCACGAAATCATCACAACCCAGTGAAAAGTAAATACTGTCCACTGTGGTGGTATCAAAGGAGGATGATGGGGCCTGCTACCATGGGCTGCAGAAGACCTCATGGAACAGAGTGATGAGTAGGGAAGCCTAAGTTGCCAAGAAAACAATGGAGGAAACAATTCTAGGTGGAAGAAACAGAAAGTGCAAAGGCAATAACCTATGAAACAGAAAGGCATAGGGAACTACACAGGGCATCAATGGGTTTATAATGAATATTTTAGAAATTATCTGAAATTACTCATAGAATTTCTCTTAAAGAGGAAACAATGGGGGTTTGTTGTCACTGTTTTTTCGTCTAATACTTCCTTACGTGCTTCGAATTAAAGTCCTGGAGGTGGCTGTGCGCTGTGGCTCATGCCTGTAATACCGGCACTTTGGAAGGCTGAGGTGGGTGGATCATGAGGTCAAGAGATTGACACCATCCTGGCCAACACAGTGAAACCCCATCTCTACCAAAAAACATGAAAATTAGCTGGGTGTGGTGGTGCGCACCTGTAGTCCCAGCTACTCGGGAGGCTCCTCTAGCTTGAACCCAGCTACTTGGGAGAATCGCTTGAATCCAGGAGGCAAAGGTTGCAGTGAGCTGAGATTGCTTCACTGCACTCCAGTCTGGTGACAGAGTGAGACTCCATCTCAAATAACTAAATAAAGTCCTGGAGGCTGGCTGGTGCCTAGGTTTTAACCCTGGGAGGGACAGGAAGAGTGGAGTGGGAATACAATCCAAAAGTGAGGAGGCAAGAGGAGCCAGCAAAATGGAGTGACTCGGCCTCAGTGGGGCAAACATTGATGCTTACTCTTCAGGAAAGCTGTGGCATCATTGCAATGGAAATCATCCTTGGTCTCTTTCATAAGTCAGCCAAACTCATGAATGTTTTTGCTGGAGAGAGGTTTTGCTTTTATTTTCCCAAAGCATAAAAAGAGATTACAATTTACAGTCAGGTGAAGTGCAGAGGAAAGCAGCTGGAGTGGTAGCCTGGGGAAATCACCAGTATTGTAGGTTGCATGAGAATTCGAGGCACCAGAAATTCACAGGAGTACTGGGGAGCACTTTGCTCCTCTATCCCTCATGGAATTAAGAGGCCTGAATCTTAGGGACCCAGGAGTCCCGGGTAGAAAATTGGCTTCATTATAGCTCCAGTATCAGGTTCGTTTAGGGGTGTATCAAGACATAAGGCTCAAAAGGAAGAGGCACCAAGTCACAAGAACCTCAGACTTTATTCTAAGGAATCTGGACTTCATCCTATACAAAAGAGTTAAACAGAACTTTCTCTCTCTAGGGAATATGAGTTGGTAAATAAGTCACCATAATGAGGTCCCTTATGTACCAACTCACTCTCTAGAGAAAGAATGAGGTACATATTTCAAGAGAGCTATAGGGACCACACAGCAGGGAATGAATGCTTCCAGCTGGAAGAAAGAGGGAGCAGGCTAGAAAAGAGTTTCACAAAGAAAGGAGATTTTGAATGAAGCCTTAAAGATTAACTATCATTTTGACAAGTGAAACAATGGGAACAGTGTTTCAGGCTGAGGAAATAGCATGAACAAAGACTTCATGTGGAAAGTGTGAGCTGTTGGGAAGTAGTTCAGTTTGGGGTCACTGGGAGTAGAGGGAGGGAAGATGGAACACTGCCAGGAACAGATCCATGCACACAGACATTTGAGAGCACACAAATCCTTCAACACCACACTTTCCCCATACTTTTTCATCTGGAATTGTTTAGCTGATGTACATAGACAACAGCAATGAACTAGTTACCAAATGTTGGAATGCTCTGTGTGTGTGTGCGTGTGTGTGTGTGTGTGTGTGTGGTGTAGTGTGTGCTTACTATACGGCTGAGTCATACTACATCTGGCTTAGACTATCACCAACATAAACAGAAAAAATGCTTCCCCAACTCTCTAATATTGAAACGTACAGAAATGTTTAAAGAATAATTACAAAGAATACCTATATACCCTTTACCTAAATTCACCAATTATAAACATTTTGCCACATTTATTTATGTATGTGAACATAATATATTTGATTCATATATATGTATGAACACAGTTTTATATGTATATGCATAGTTTATATATATATGGTTTTATATATATACACACATATATATACACATAAATATACATAAATTTCCCTGAACCACTTGAAAATAAATTTCAGATAGCATGATGCTTTATCCCTAAATATTTCATTTTTTTAAAATTTTTTTTTGAAAGAGAGAGAAAAGAAGAAAGAAAGAAAGAGTGAAAGAAAGAAAAAAAAAGAACGTAAGACAGAAAGAAAGAGGAAGAGAAAGAGGGAGAGAGAACGGGATTCTTGTTCTATTGTTCAGGCTAGAATGCAGTCTAAAAATGGGTATTAAAAACTTCTTTTATGCCAATAATTGTGCTTTACAATGGAGACAGGAAAGAATAAGGGATGAAAATAACAAACAAGCAGCCAACCAATATTTTATTTAAACCTGTGAAATGCTATGCAATTGCTGAGGAGTGATTTACTTCCAATTATGTGGTCACTTTTAAAACAGGTATAATGTGATACTGAGAAAAATGTATGTTTTGTGGATTTGGGGTGGAGAGTTCTGTAAATAATTGTTAAGTTTACTTGTTCCAGTTCTGAGTTCAAGTCCTGGATATCCTTGTTAATTTTCTATCTCGTTGATCTGTCTAATATTGACAGTATCATGTTAAAGTCTCCCACTATTACTGTGTGGGAGTCTAAGTCTCTTTGTAAGTCATTAAGAACCTGCCTTATGGATCTGGGTGTTCCTGTATTGGGTGCGTATATATTTAGGATCATTAGCTCTTCTTGTTGCATTGATCCTTTCACCACCATGTAATGTCCCTCTTTGTTTCTTATGGTCTTTGTTGCTTTAAAGTCTGTTTTATCAGAGATGAAAATTGCGGGGTTTTTTTTTTTTTCCTCTCCATTTGGTTGGTATGTCTTCCTCCCTCTCTCTGTTTTGAGTCTTTGTGTATCCTTGCATGTGAGATGGGTCTAGATATAGCATACTGAAGGATTTTAGCTTTTTATCCAATTTGCCTGTCCGTGTCTTTTGATTGGGGCATTTAGTCCATTTAAATTTAGGATTAATATTGATATATGTGAGTTTGATACTGCCATTTAATGCTAGCTAGCTGTTTTGCCCATTAGTTGATGTATAGTCTTCATTATGGTGATGCTCTTTACCTTGTGGTATGTTTTTGGAATGGCTGATACTGGTTGTTCCTTTCTATTTGTAGCGCTTCTTTCAGAAGCTCTTGTAAAGCAGGCCTGGTGGTGATGAAATCTCTGAGTTCTTGCTTGTTCTCAAAAAATTTTATTTTCCCTTCAC
>CAUYLG010007433.1:0-65021 GCA_963573385.1 Cacajao melanocephalus
GGATATGAGATTCTGGGTTGAAAATTCTTTTCTTTGAGGATATTGAATATTGACCCCCACTCTCTTCTAGTTTGTAGGGTTTCTGCTGAGAGATCTGCTGTG
Source organism: Cacajao melanocephalus (assembly GCA_963573385.1). Lineage (NCBI taxonomy): Eukaryota > Metazoa > Chordata > Mammalia > Primates > Pitheciidae > Cacajao > Cacajao melanocephalus. Next base: position 103 of record CAUYLG010007433.1, read on the forward strand.
AGTCTGATAGGCTTCCCTTGATGGGTAACCTGACCTTTCTCTCTAGCTGCCCTTAGAATTTTCTCCTTTAGTTCAACCCTAGTGAATCTGATGATTATGTGTCTTGGGCTTACTCTACTTGAGGAATATCTTTGTGGTGTTCTCTTGATGATCTGGAGTTGAATATTATCCTGCCTTACTAGGTTAGGAAAGTTTTCCTGAATAATATCTGAAGAATATTTTCCAGCTTGGATTCATTCTTTTTATAACATTCAGGTACACCTATCAAACGTAAATTAGGTCTTTTCACATAGTCCCACATTTCTTGGAGACTTTGCTCATTCCTTTTTACTCTTTTTTCTCGAATCTTGTCTTCTCGTTTCATTTCATTAAGTTGGTTTTCGACCTGTGATATCCTTTCTTCTGCTTGATCAATTTGACTATTAAAACCTGTGCATACTTCACGGAGTTCTCTTACTGTGTTTTTCAGTTCCATTAATTCACTTATATTCCTCTCTGAATTGTCTATTCTCATTAGCATTTCGTCAAACCTTTTTTCAATGTTCTTAGTTTCTTTACATTGGGTTAGAAGATGTTCTTTTAGCTCAGAAAAGTTTCTTATTATCCACCTTCTGAAGCCTAATTCTGTTTATGGAATGCACTCGTTCTCCATCAGGCCTTGTTTCCTTGTTGATGAGGAATTGCGATCCCCTGTAGAATGAGAGGCATTCTGATTTTGGGTGTTTTCAGCCTTTTTACGTTGGTTTCCTCCCATGTTTATAGATTTAACCATCTGTCGTCTTTGTAATTGCCAACTTTCAAATTGGGTCTACTGAGTGGATGTCCAACTTGTTGATTCCCAGCGCCAGAATCGGAGCAACCCACTGCACCAGCTAAAACAGCGGCTTTTAGATTTGTGGTGCTTTTCTGCCCGGGAATCTCCGTTCTGGCTTCCCTCTTCAGTCCCTTTTTCAATCAGCTGAGTGGGTGACTCTGCCTTCCCGGAGCTCCAAAAGTCAACCACAAGGGGACCCAGTCCCATTTACTCTACACCCAGAACCCCTGCGCCAGGGCACCAGCAAAACCGCTGCGCCGGCCACAAGAGTCACGCTGGCGACCCGTGGGTCTTCTCTGCTGGGAATCTCCTGGTCCGTGAGCAACAAAAATTGTCTGAAAGTGTGGTGTCCACTCGTTCTCTGCGCTTTCACTGGGAGCTAAAATCCTGAGCTGCTAGTAATCGGCTGTCTTGGATCTCTCTCCCCAAAATAGGTATCTTTCTTAGAGGTCTGTAAGTAGTGGATGGTGATAAAATAGTTCCAGAACAGCATTTAAATATCACATTCGTTAGATGTTTATACTTTTAATAAATATTTCTCCATAAGTTTATCTTTGAATACTTATGTATAGTTATAATCTTTATGGATTGTTCTAGTAAGTATTCTTTTCTAGTTTGTATCTTTTTCAGCAAAATAGTTTATCATCCAGTCAAAGTTGCTAGACCATTGGGGTATATTAATCCACTAAAATTAGGCATTATACAGAGAAAGGATAATGCAACATGAAGGAATTGTCAATTGATGGCAGATGGATGAAAAAAATGAAGATTTTTTAGTTTGATTTTTGTTATTCCTGATATTTAAACATATATAGAAATATTCCCAGAGTTTTCAGTCTCTCAATTTAGAGGACACAAGAAAGACAACACTTTGTAAACAATTTATAAGCAACTGATACATTAAACAAAATGCTACTATACCATTTGCAGTGAAAAATACAATTTCCACAAAAAGCAAAAAATATCAGGAGAGACTAGCTCATTCTTTGCCTAGATCAAATATGAAGACCCATATCATAAACCAAGACTACTTGATCAGAGCACAACAGTCATATGATTAGTTATCAAAAATAGATAACACATTTACAAAGTACCTATCTCTATTAGGAAAATGAATTTTAGTAATACTTTATAGATCTTGAAGTAGCTTATGATTCTTTAGAATTTTGTTAAATGTATGTTTTTATATTAAAGACGTGAATATAATACTGAGTATATCTTCTCATGAAAAAGAACTGCAGGACAAAATCTCAGGTTGTTTGAGGCCTGGCCATTTGATTTTCAATACACCCTGTCTCTCAGCAAACAATCGTAAGTGCCAGTTTTTTCCAGTTATTCTACCTGTATATGGAAAGACTGACATGCAGCAGCTATCCCAAATTTTCATCTCTGGTCAATAGTTTATATGTTACTTAAATTTAGAGGTTAGAAATTCCTCAAAGTACGTCACAGGATAGTCAGTCTAATTATAGCATCTCTTTTGCATCTGTTTGCATTCGTAGAGACATGAAGTTCAGACAGTATTCTACATAAAGTCATGCCACTATGACCTGCACTGTGGGCAACATTAAATAGTTTAAGGTATTTTATCTTTTACCTGGGTCTGTGGTTTCTACGCAATATTTAACCTTGTGCCAATCCCAAAATTGTTTTCATTTTATTTAGAAATATAATGTAAACATTAAGGCAACAATGACAAAATATGACAAATGTTAGTGCTTTTTAGTTAGAACATGGATTTGATAAAGTATAGAAAAAGTACTTTATTTTTCCAGTTAAGTAAATAATATTCAGTAATGTATATCTATTACTGAAACAGTTTAGCCCCTGTGTGAAAATAGAACTGAATATTTAAACACCATGAGAATCTTGAGAGCTAAATACAATTAAATAATCTTAATGAAAACTGTCCAAATTAATTAGCCATAGTCCTTGACCAAAGGAACTAAACATTTAAAAAGCATATTTCTTCTTTGAAAATAATATTCACCATCATCAAAAATTTCAACCATCACTTGACATATTCTTCGTTCTATTTATAGCATTGTTGAATGTGAAATTTTTTTTCTCCATCTTTCTGTCATGCTTAAAGTCAATGTACAAAGCTGCCTGTGGAAAAGTTTGGCAGCTACAGCCATCCAGATGTTAAAATACATGTTCTGTTAGCTCTGGCAGCTGGGTCTATGTATGCTCCCCAGTTACAGTTCTTGTCTGACCTCATGATTGGCTCCACTGTTAGCTGTGGTGACAGCTGTTCAGCTGTATTGAGGTTTGGTCTATTATTTATTGTAAACTATAGACCAACTCAGTTAAGTGGCACTATCTACTAGATGTAATTGTGCTGAACAAATTTCTTGCCCCAGAATCCCTGATCTGGAGAATATAATACTAAGGTACCAGAGGAGCCCATGGTCAGCAAACCCAGGAGGAGCATTAATTTTTTTTTATCCTGTGCTTATTAGAGACCTTTTCTTTATCTCTTTTTGCACATCAACAATATAAATTATAAACTGGAAAACTTTATTTTGTTAAAAAAGTTTTAAAATATCACTAAAATATTTTTAAAATATTTTAAAACAAAATTAAGGAATTGAAACTTGCATTATTATTGTAAGAATTTAAACAAATAGAGCTCTTGCGATGAATTATAAAGTGTATGTTTAGGAGACATAATATGAGAGAATTGACATAATCCAATGACTATATTTATACTTATAAATTTCCTTCTAAGAGCTAGGTTGATAGCATATCACAAAAATTTTATTTTGTGATTTTATTATTATTTAATATGACGCATTTTCTAATTTCCCATGTGGTTAATTGCTTCGGCCAGGTATTATTTATAAGTGTCATTTCATTTACAAGCAAGTGAGGATTTTTTAATGTCTTATTATTGATTTTGAATTTAATTTTATTAGAAATATACTACATACTCTTTAGATTTTAATCTGTTGAGATAATTTTATATATTTAGTGAAATAGTATGTGATTTAACTTAGCATATCATATGGATATTAAAAGATGTTTATTTTATAGTCCTTAGATTTAGGGTCTGAAATAGTTTGGTGCTATTTCCACCCAGATCTCATGTTGAATTGCAATCTCCAGTGTTGAGGGAGGGACCTGGTGGGAGAAGATTGGATCATGGAAGTGGATCTTTCTCTTACTGTTCCCATGATAGTAAGTTATCATGAGATCTAGTTATCTGAAAGTGTGTAGCACTTCCCCCTTTGCTCTGTCTCTTCCTCCAGCCATATGAAAATGCCCCTCCTTTGCCTGTGCCTTCCACCATGATTGTAAGTTTCCTGAAGACTTCTAAGCCATGTTTTCTGTACAGCAGCCTGTGGAAATGTGAGTCAATTAAATCTCTTTTCTTCATAAATTAGTCTCAGGTATGTCTTTATAGAAGTGTGAGAACAAACTAATACAGAAAATTGGTGCCAGAAAAAAAGTGGGCATTGCTATAAAGATACCTGAAAATGTGGAAGTGACTTTGGAACTGGGTAATGGGCAGAGGTTGGAACACTTTGGCAGGCTCAGAAGAAAACAGGAAGTTGAGGGGAAGTTTGGATCTTTCTAGCAACTTGTTCAATTGTTGTAACCAATATGTTGATAGTGATATGGACAATGAAGTCCAAGTTGAGGTGATCTCAGGTAGAGATGAGGAACTTATTGGGAACTGGAAAAATAAGGTTACACATGCTGTGCTTTAGCAAAAAGTCTGGTAGCATTATCCCCCTGTCCTTGAGGTCTGTGGAACTTTGAACTTGAGAGATGATTTAGGATATCTGGTGGAAGAAATTTTAAGCAGCAGAGCATTCAACATGCAATCTGGCTGCTTCTAACAGTGTATGCTTATATTCATAACCAGAGAGATTATCTGAAACTGGAAATTATATTTAAAAGAAAAGCTGAGCAGGAAAGTTTGGAAAATTTAAAGCATGGCCAAGTGGTAGAAAATAAAAATTTATTTTCTGTGGAGGAATTCAAGCTGACTGCAAAAAATTGCCTAAGTAAAGAAGCACCAAGTGTTAATACCCAAGTCAATGGTGACGATGCCTCAAAGGCATTTTAGAGAGCTTCATGGCAACGCCTCCCATCACAGGCCTGGAAGCCCAGAGAGAAAATTGTTTTGTGTGCCAGGCCCAGGGCCTCACTCTTCTGTCATGGTGCTTGTGTCATGGTGCTTGCATCACAGCCACTCCAGCTCCTGCTTTCCCTAACAGAGGCCATGGTACAGCTCAGGCCACTGTTCCAGAGGATGCAAGCTGGAGCCACGAAGGTTTCCACGTGGTGTTAAGCCTGTGGGTAAAAAGTTGAAGTTTGGAAGCCTCTGCCTAGATTTCAGAGCATCTGTAGCAATGCCTGAATGTCCAGGCAGAAGTCTGCTGTAGGGATGGAGCCTTTTGGAGAACCTGTACTAGGACAGTGTGAAGGGGAAATGTGGATTTGGAGCCCCTACAAAGAGTTCTTACTGGGGCACTGCCTAATGCAGTTGTGAGAAAAAGGCCACTGTCTTTCAGCCCCCAGAATGGTAGATCCAACAACAGTTTGCACAATGTGCCTTGAAAAAGCTACAGGCACTCAATGCCTATCTATGAAAGCAGCCACAGGGGCAGAGGTGCTGAAGGCCTTGTGTCAGTTTGGCCTGGAATCAAGGGAGATTATTTTGGAACTTTAAGATTTAATGACTGCCCTGCTGGGTTTTGGACTTGCATGGGGCATCTAGCCCCTTTGTTTGTGTCTATTTCACTCTTTTTGCATGGAAAGTCATTTACCCAGTGACTGTATTCCAATTATGTCTTGGAAATAACAAATTTTTTTTTAATTTACAGGCTCAAGGCTCACAAATGGAAAGGACTTGCCTTGTCTCAGATGAGACTTTAGACTTTGACTTTTGAGTTAATACTGGAATAAGTTAAGAATTCAGGAGATTATTGAGAAGGCATAATAATGTTTTGAAATGTAAGAAGAATATGAGATTGGTGGGGGGTGGTCAGGGCAAAATAGTATGGTTTGGCATTGTGTCCCTACCCAAATCTCATGTTGAATTGTAATCTCCAATGTTGAGGGAGGGACATGGTGGGAAATGATTGAATCATGGGGGTGGATTTCCCCCTTGCTGTTCTTGTGATAGTGAGTGAGATCTGCCTGTTTGAAAATGTTTTAGCACTTATCACTTCTCTTTCTCTCTCTCTTCTGTTTTCCATGTGAAGATGTGCTTGATTCCCCTTCACCTTCCTCTATGACTGTAAGTTTCCCAAGGCCTACTCAGCCATGCTTTCTGTATGGCCTGAGACACTGTGAGTCAATTAAACCTTTTTTCTTCATTAATTAGCCAGTCCCAAGTATGCATTTATAACGGTGCAAAAACAAACTAATACAGGATCCAAGATATTAATAAAATAAAAATATTTAAGTACAGCTAGATAATTTATATTTTTATGGATTCTGTTACTTTTAAACTAGATTCTAAAGTGGGGAGTCTTAACATATGTAAATGTCACTGTGAGTTGTATTTTCTCCCAATAGTACTGTTAGCTAGCTTTATGTATTTTGAAACTCTGCGTTTAGCAGCATACTCATTTTGATGTTATGCTAATTGAAGTAATTTGATTATCATCATTGCAAAATAGCTCATTATTTTGGTAATATTCATTTTTTTGACTTCTCTGTTGCTTGAATAAATATCATTACGCTAGCTTTCATTTGCATAGTGTATGCATTGGAAGGCTTATCTGGCATTTAGTCTCTACATATCTATATTTAAAGTATGTCTCTTATAGAAAGGATCCCTAGTTTTTAATTTCGAAGGTTAATCCATTTGTCTGTAAGAACATGTTAATGTTATACTGTTTCTAATATTTTCTTAGTGTTTTTATTTGAATCATCTGTTTCCGAAAAGATCATCTCATCTCAATTTTCTACTTTCCTTGGCTCAATCCAATATATATTTTAAATTTTAATTTTTTAAATAATATATAATAGATGTGCAATATTTGAGGTAGATACGATAATTTAATGCAATCACACAATTTGCAAGATCAAGTCAGTGTAATTGGAATATTCATAATCTTACATATTTATATTTTCTTTATGCTAGAAACACTTGAATTATTCGCTTCCATCTATTTTGAAATATACAATAGATTATTGGTAACTATATTTACCCTGCTGAACTATCCATCACTAGTTATTATTTCTTCTGTCAAACTGTATATTTATTTCCATTTACCAACTTTTCTTCATCTTCTGCCCACTTGCATTTCTGGCCTCTGATAATCACCAATCTAGTCTATCTTTGGAAGATCAATTTTTTTTAACTTTCACATATGAGAACAAACAATATTTGTTTTCAAATATTTCAAATTCTTCTAGTTTCTGTGAAATACATAGTATATTGTTACTAACTATAGTCACTCTAGTCTCCTATTGAACATTAGAATTTATTTTTTCTATGTAACTATATGTTTGCACCCAATAATGAATTTTTCTTTAATTTCCCCCTCCTATACACAAACCATTCTCAACCTGGGGAATCTATCATTCTATCTTTTGTCTCCATGAGTTCTTTTTTTAATTTCAATTGATTTCTGGGGAACAGGTGGTATTTGGTTACACGAATTGGCTTTTTAGTGGTGTTTTTTCAAGTTTTGGTGCACCCATCACCTGAGCAGTGTACATTAGACCCAAAGTGTATCCTCTGATCCTTCACCCCACACCCAGTCATTTTCCTGAGTCCCCAAAGTCCATTGTATCATTAAGTATTTGTGTCTTTATAGCATACCTCCCACTTATAAGTGAAGACATATGATGTTTGCTTTTCCATTCCTGAGTTGCTTCATTTAGAATAATGGTCTCCATTTCCATCCAGGTTGCTGCAAATGTCATTATTTCATTACTCTTTATGGCTGAATAGTATTCCATGAAATATATGCCACATATACCATAATCAACCGCTATCTGGTTGATGGCTATTGAGGCTGGTTACATATTATTGCAATTGTTAATTGTTCTGCTATAAACATGCATGTGCAGTTATCTTTTTAATATAATGAACTTCATTTCTTCCAAGTAATTACCCTGTGGTGGGATTGCTGGATCAAATGATAGATATACCTATATTTCCTTAAGGAATCTTCACACTGTATTCCATAGTGAATGTACTATTTACATTCCCACCAAGAATGTAAAAGTGTTGCCTTTTTACCATAGCCATGCCAACATCTATTATTTTTTTATTTTAAATTATGGCCATTATTGCAGGAGTAAGGGGGTATTTCATTCTTCTTTTGATTTGTATTTTCCTGATAGTTAGTGATGTTGAGCATTTTTTCCTGTTTGTTGGCCATTTATATATTCTCTTTTGAGATTTTTTTTTCAAGTGCTTAGCTCATTTTGATGGAATTCCTTGTTTTGAAATGCTGATTTGTTTGAGTTGCTTGTAGATTCTGAATATTGACCCTTTGTTCAATGTATAGATTATGAAAATATTCTCCCAGTCTATGGATGGTCTGTTTACTCCGCTGATGATTTCGTTGTTACAAAGAAGCTTTTTAGAGTAATTAGGACACATCTATTTATCTTTGTTTTTGGTTGCATTTTCTTCTGGGTTCTTAGTTATAAAGTCTTTGCCTAAGCAAATGTCTAGAAGTGTTTTTCCAATGTTATCTACTATAATTTTTATGGTTTAAGATCTTAGATTTAAGTCTTTGATCCACTTTGAGGTGATTTTTGCATAAAGTAAAGATAAGGATCCAGTTTTATTCTTCTACATGTGGGTTGCCAATTACCTTAGCACCATTTGTTGAATAGGGTGTCCCTTCTTCACTTATGTTTTGTTTCCTTTGTTGAAGACGATATGACTGTAAGTACTTGGCCTTACTTTTGTGTTCTCTATTCTTTTCTGTTGGTCTAAATGAGTCCTTTTATGCCAGTACAATATTGCTTTTGTGACTGTGGTATTATAGTATAGTTTGCAGTTGAGTAATGTGATGCCTCCAGATTTGTTATTTTTATTTAGTATTGCTTTGGCTATGCACACTCTTTTTTGGTTCCATAACAATATTAGAAATGATTCGATTCTCCACTTGGTTGCTGTTGGTGTATAGTGGGGTTACTAATTTTTGTACATTAATTTTGTATCCTGAAATTTGCTGAATTCATTTATCAGTTCTAGGAGCTTTTTGAATAGGTCTTTAGGATTTCCTGGGGATATAACTCTGTCATCAGCAAAGAGCGAAATCTTGACTTCTTCTCTACCAATGTGGATGTCCTATATTTCTTTATCTTGTCTGATTGCTATGGCTAGGACTTCCAGTATTATGTTGAATAGAAGTGGTGAAAGTGGGCATCCTTGTCTTGTTATAGTTCTCAGGGGGCTTGATTATAGCTTTTTCCCGTTCAGTATAATGTTAGCTGTGGATTTATCATAGATGGTTTTCATTACCTTAAAGTATGTCCTTTCTATGCCAGTATTGCTGAGGATTTTAATATAAAGGAATGCTGTATTTTTTCAAGTGTTTTTTTCTTCATCTATTGAGATGATCATGTTATTTTTGTTTTTAATTATGTTTATGTGGTGTATCACATTTATTGACTTGCAGATATGAAGCCATCCTTGCATCTGTAATATGAAATCAACTTGATCATGGTGGATTATCCTTTTTGTATGCTATTAAACTTGATTAGCTATTATATTGTTAAAATTTTTGCATCTATGTTCATCAGAGTTATTGGTCTGTATTTTTCTTGCTTTGTTATGACCTTTCCTGGTTTCAGTATTACAGTATTATTGGTTTCATAAAACAATTTAGGAAGGATTTCCTCTTTTATTGTCTTGTGGAATAGTGTCAATAGAATTGGTGCCAATTCTTTTTTGAATGTCTAATAGAATTCAGCTGTGAACTCATCTGGTCCTGGGCTTTTTTTTTTGTTGGCAATGCTTTTATTACCATCTCAGTTTTGCTGCTTGTTACTGGCCTGTTAAGAGTTTCTATTTTTCCCTGGTTCAATCTAGGAGGGTTGCATATTTCCAGGAGTGTACCTATGTCCTCTAGATTTTCTAGTTTATGTGAATAAAGGTGTTTGTGGTAGCCTTGAATAATCTTTTGTATTTCTATGGTATCAGTTGTAATATCTCCTGTTTTGTTTCTAATTGAGTTTATTTGAATATTCTTCTTGGTTAATTTTGCTAATGGTCTATCAATATTATTTATCTTTTCAAAGAACTAGCTTTTCGTTTAATTTATCTTTTGTATTGTTTTTGTTTAAATTTTATATATGTCTGCTCTTATCTTGGTTATTTCTTTTCTTCTACTGGGTTTTGGTTTGGTTTGTTATTGTTTCTCTAGATCCTTGAGATGCAACCTTAGATTGCCTATTTGTGCTCTTTCAGACTTTTTGATGTAGGTGTTTAATGCTATGAGATTTTCTCTTAGTAACACATTTGCTGTATCACAGAGGTTTTGATAGGTTATGCCACTATTATCATTCAGTTCAAATAATTTTTTTCAAATTTGCATCTTGATTTTATTGTTTACCCACAATCAATCAGTAGCAGATTGTTTAATGTTCATGTCTTTGAATGGTTTTAAGGGTTGTTTTTGAAGTTAATTTCCAACTTTATTCCACTGCCATCTGAGAGAGTGTTTGCTACAAGTTCAACTTTCTTAAATCAGTTGATACTTGCTTTTTTGTGGCCTATCATATAGTCTTTCTTGGAGAATATTTCATATTCTTATTAAAAGAATGTCACTCTCGGTGTGGCAGCTCATGCCTGTAACCCCAGCACTTTGGAAAGCCAAGGTGGGCCAATCACCTAAGGTCAGGAGATCGAGACCAGCCTGCCCAACATAGTGAAACCCCACCTCTACTAAAAATACAAAAATGGGCTGGGCATAGTTGCAATCCTGTAATCCTAGCTACTTGGGAGGTGGAGGCAGGAGAATTACTTGAACCCAAGAGGTAAAGATTGCAGTGAGCTGAGATCATGTCATTGCACTCCAGCCTGGGCAACAAAGTGAGGCTCTGTCTAAAAAAAAATTTAAAAAGAACTTATATTCTGTAGTTGTTGAGTAGAATGTTCTGTAAATAACTACGAAGTCAGCTGGGAGCGGTGGCTCATGACTGCAACCCCATCACTTTGGAAGGGAGAGGTGGGCAGATCACAAGGTCAAGAGATCAAGACCATCTTGGCCAAAATGGCGAAACCTCATCTCTACTAAAAGTACAAAAAATTAGCTGGATGTGGTGGCGCACGTGCCTGTAGCCCCAACTATTCAGGAGGCTGAGGCAGGAGGATCACTTGAATTCAGGAAGCAGAGGTTGCAGTAAGTCATCATCATGCCACTGATCTTGCAGTAAGCCAAGATCATGCCACTGCACTCCAGCCTGGCGACAAAGTGAGACTCCATCTTAATAATAAGAATAGGGTATATTTTATGTCTATTACTTATTTGCTGACTTTCTGTCTTGATGACCTGTCTAATACTGTCAGTGAAGTATTGAAGAGCCCCACTATTACTGTGTTGCTGTCTATCTTATTTCTTCGGTCTAGTAGTAGTTGTTTTTAAAATATGAAAGTTCCAGTGTTAGGTGCATATATATTTAGGATTGTGATACTTTTCTGTTGAACTAGTCCTTTTATCATTAATGTTTCTTTTTGGCTCTTTAAACTGCTATTTAAAATCTATTTTGTTTGACATAAGAATAGCTACTCCTGTTTGTTTTTTGGTTTCCATTTAAATTGAATATCTTTTTTACCCCTTCACCTTGTTTATGTGAGTCCTTATGTGTGAGGTGAGTCTCTTAAGGACAGAAGATATTTGTTTGGTGATTGCTTACCCATTCTGCTCTTCTGTACCTTTTAAGTGAACCATTTAGGCCATTTACATTCAACATTAGTATGAGATGTGAGGTACTATTTATTGTGCTATTTGTTGCATGAAAACCTGAGTTTTTAAAATAGTTATGTTGTTTTTCTGATAAGTCCTATGAGATTTATAATTTAATAGGATTCTATTTAGAAATATTTTGAGGATTTGTTTCAAGATTTAGAGCTCCTCTTAACAGTTCTTGTAGTTCTGGCATGGTAGTAGCAAATTCTCTCGGCATTTGTTTGTCTGAAAACTACTATATCTTTCCTTAATTTATAATGCTTAGTGTTGCTGGATCCAAAATTCTTGAGTGATAATTGTTCTGTTTAAGGAGGTTAATATAGGACTCCAATCCTTTCTAGCTTGTAAGTTTTATGCCAAGAAATCTGCTGTTAATCTGATAGATTTTTCTTTATAGTTTACCTGATACTTTTGCCTCTTGGCTCTCAACATTTTTTCAATTTTACTTAACTTTAGATAACTTGATGAATATGTGCCTAGGTGATGATCATTTTGTGATGAATTGTCTATGTGTTCTTTTACCTTCCTGTATTTGGATGCCTAGATCTCTGGCAAGGTTAATAAATTATTCCCTCAAATATGTTTTCAAAACTTATAGAATTTTTTCTTCCTTAAGAATACCAATTATTCTTAGGTTTGATTGCTTAATATTATCCCAAACTTCTTGGAGGCTTTGTTAATTTTATTTATTTTTTCATCTTTGTGTTAATTCAAGAGCTGTGTCTTCAACCTCTGAAATTCTTTCTTCCACTTGTCCTCTTCTATTGCTAAGAATTTCCAGTGAGTTTTGCAATTCTCTAAGTGTTTCCTTCATTTACAGGAGTTGCAATCATTCTTTATTTATGCTATCTATTTTATTGGAGATTTTTCCATTCATATCCTGTATCTTTTTTTTTTTTTTCTTATCATTGGACTTTACTTTTGTATCATGCATCCTTGATTAGCTTAATTGTTGACCTTCTGAATTCTTTTCTCTGACAATTCAGACATTTCATCCTGGTTTGAATCCATTTCTGGTGAACTAGTATTATCTTTTAGGGAGTGTTAAAGAATTTTGTTTTGTCATATTACCAGAATTGTTTTTCTGGTTCCTTCTTATTTGGGTAGACCATGTCAGAGAGAAGTTCTGGGGCTCAAGGCCTGCTGTTCAAATTATTTTGTCCCACAGGGTGCTCCTTTGATGTAGTGCTTTCCCCTTTTCCCCTAGAAATGGGGCTTCCTGGGAGCTGAACTGCAATGGTTGTTATTTCTCTTCTGGCTCTAACCACCTGGCAGAGCTAACAGGCTCTGTGTTGGTACTGGAGAATGTCGGCAGAGTCCTGTGATGTGACCCATCTTCAGGTCTCTCAGCTGTGAATCCCAGCATCTGCTCTTGTGGAGGTAGCAAAGGAGTGAAATGGACTCTGTGAGGGAGGATCCTTGGTTGCATTTTTGTTAAGTGCACTAGTTTGGTGTTTTTTGCATTTTCAAGCAAGAGGTTGTGCTTTCAAGAGCACATCAACTGTGGTAGGTTTGGGAGAATCAGACAGTAGGCAGCTTATGTTTTTCTCTCTGGTTACCAGAATGCATAGAGAAAGACCATCAGGTGGGTGTTAGGGTTAGGCATGTCTGTGTTCTAGAGTCTCCTTCCATGGGACTTGCTGTGGCTCCTGTAAGGGATGTGGTGTGGTTCCCAGACAAAGGGAATTGTGTTCCCAGAGGGATTGTGACTATCTCTGTTGCATTACACAAGTTACCAGGAAAGTGGGGAAAAGCTAGCAGCCACAGTCCTCACCCAGATCCCATGCAGCCCATTACCCAAAAGGCTGGTCTCACTCCCACTGTGTCACCAAAACAGCACTGACTTTTATTTCCAGGCAGCCAGTGATCTGGACTGAGAACTTGCCCCCGCTGTGAAAGCAAGCCCACTCATGTTTCCTTGGATGTCCCAAGCAGCCACCAACCTCCTTCAGAGGGTCTGTGGATTCTCCTGATTTTCTTGGTATGTTCCTGCAGTAGTTCTTGGAGCAAAAGTTCATGATATGAGTTTCCACATGCTAGTCTGTCTATCCAAGTGGGTGCTGCAAGTTAGTCCTGCTCCCTGTCTGCCATTTTTCCTCAATCAATTCCATAAGTTTATTTTTTAAATTTAGCTTCTACACATGAGTAAGAGCATGTAATATGTGTCATTCTGTGGCTGGCTTATTTTTTGCTATTGAGTTGTTTGAGGGCTTTATATATTCTGGTTATTAATCTCTGGTCAGATGGATACTTTGTAAATATTTTCTTTCATTTTGTTGGTTGTCTTTTCCCTATGTTGTTTCCTTTGCTATACAGAAGCTTTTATCTTAATGCAATTCCACTTGTGTAGTTTTGCTTTGGTTATGAGTGCTTTTGCAGTCTTTCACCAAAAAAAAAAAAAAAAAAAAAATGCTCAGTCTACTGTCCTGAAGCAGCTCTACAATGTTTTCTTTTAGTAGTTTTATAGTTTTAGGCATTATATTTTAGTCTTTAATCTACTTTTATTTGATTTTTGTATTTGGTGAGAAATAGGGGCCTAGTATCATTCTTTGGCATATAGATAATCCAGTTTTCTCAGCACCACTTTTTGAAGGTACTATCTTTTCCTTATTGGATAAACTTAGTGTTTTGTTGAAAAATAATTAGCTCTAGATGTGTGAATTTGTATCTGGGTTTGTGTTCTGTTCCATTGGTTTATATGGATTTTTTATATCAGTCTCATGCTGATTTGTTTACAATAACATTGTAGTTATTTTGATGTCAGCTAGTGTGATGCCTCTAACTGTGTTTCTTTTGCTTAGGATTACTTTTGCTATTTAAGATATTTCATGGTTCCATATACATTTTAGGAGATTTTTCTATTCCTAAGAAGAATGTCATTTGTGTTTCTGTAAACTGCTTTGGGTAACATTGTCATTTAAACAATATGAATTCTTCCAATCCTTGAGCCTGAAATATATTTCCATTTTTTGGTGTGTTCCCTTCAATTTTCTTTATTCTCTCTCTCTCTCTCTCTCTCTCTCTCTCTCTTTCTTTCTTTCTTTCCTTCAGACAGAGTCTCCCTCTGTCGCCCAGGCTGGAGTGCAGTGGTAAGATCTGGACTAACTGCAACCTCCACTTCCTGAATCAAGTGATTCTCATGACTCAGCCTCCCAAGTAGCTGGGATTACAGGCATGCACCACCACACCCAGGTAATTTTTGTATTTTTAGTAAAGACAGGGTTTCACCATGTTGGCCAGGCCAGTCTCAAACTCCTGACCTCAAGTGATCCACCCGCCTTTGTCCTCCCAAAGTGCTGGGATTACAGTTGTGAGCCACCGCACCTGGCCTCAATTTCTTTTATCAGTTTTTAATAGTTTTCCTTCTAGAGCTCTTTCACTTCTTAGGTTAAAATGATTCCTAGGTGCTTTATATTCTTTGTAGCTATTATATATGGGATTGATTTATTGATTTCTATTCAGATTGTTAGCACTGTTAGAGTAAAAGTCAAGCTGAATTTGTTTATTGGCTCTAACAGCTTTTGATGGAGTGGTCAGGTTTTCTAAGTATATGATTACATCAGCTGTGAAGAAGGCTGATTTGACTATTTCCATTCCAGTTTGGATGCCCTTTATTTCTTTGTTCTATTGCCTACTTGCTCTAGCTGAGACTGTCAGTATTATGTGGAATAAAAGTGGGGAAAGTGGACATCTTTGCCTTGTTCCAGATCTTAGAGAGAAGCATTTCATGTCTCCCCCTTTCTTTATGAAGATAACCGTGGGTTTGTCATATATGACCTTTGTTATCTTGAGCTATGCTCTTCTATAACCAATTTGTTGAGTGTTTTTATTATAAGGTGATATTATTTCATACATTTTAGCATCTCTTGAAATGATTATATGGCTTTGTTCTTGATTCTGTTAACGCAGTGTATCATGTTTATTGATTTGGATATGTTGAATGAGTCTCGCATCCCTGGATGAATCCCACTTGGTCACGACTTTTTAAGTGTGAATTCAGTTTGCTAGCATTTTATTGAAGATTTTTGCATCTATGTTCATCATTGATACTGGCTGGCTGGTAGTTTTCTGTTTTTCTTTTTTTTTTCTTTTTTTCGGGTTATATCCTTCTCTTATTTTGGTGTCAGTGTAATGCAGGACTCAGATAATGATTTTGGAAGTATTCTCATCTCTTCAATTTTTGGAATAGCTCTAGTAGTATTGCTACTAGCTGTTAAATGTCTGCTACAATTCAGCAGTGAAGCCATCAGTTCTTAGGCTTTTCTAAGGTGGAAGTATTATTACAGCTCTGATCTCATAACTTGTTTTTGTTTTCTGTTTCTTCATGGTTCAATCTTGGTAGGCTGTGTGAATCCAGAAATTTATTTATTTCTTCTTGGTTTTCCAATTTGTTAGAGATAGTTGTTCGCAATAGTCTCTAATGTTTCTTTGTATTTCTGTGGTCTCATTTTTTGTCTCTGATTTTGTTTAGTTGAGTTTAGTTTCTTTTTTTCTTAGTCTAGATGACACTTTGTGGATTTTGTTTATCTTTTCAAAACCCAACTTTTTGTTTGTTGATAGTATGTAATTTTTTTAGTATCAATTTTATTTATTTAGACTTTGATCTTTATTATTTCTTTCCTTATGCTAATTTTGTGATTGATTTGTTTATGCTTTTCTAGTTCCTTGAGGTATGTTGTTTGGATTTTTATTTGAACTCTTCCTAATTGTTTTCCTTTTAGTACTGATTTTGCTCTGGACCAGATATTGGTGTATTATTGTTTCATTTCTTTCTAGAAATTTTTTAGTTTCCTTTTTAATTTCTTCATTGACCCACTGGTCTTTCAGAATGACATTGTTTAATTTTCTTGTGTTTTGCCTATCTTCTGAGGTTTCATTTTTCATTGATATCTAATTTTATTCCTTTGTGATCAGAAAAGATACTTAATATCATTTTCAGTTTTTTGAAAATTTGTTGAGACTTCTCTTGTGGCCTAAAGTTTGGTCTAATCTAGACAATGTTCCACGTGATAATGTGAATAATCTGCATTCTATAGCAGCCATATGAAATGTCCTGTACACATTCGTTAGACATATTTGTCTACTACGTAGTTTAAGTCTAATGTTTCTTTATTAATTATCTGTCTGGATTATCTGTCCAATAGTGTCAGTGACATGTTGAAGTCCCCTACTATAATTTTATTGACATATATCTCTTATTTTAGATCTATTGGCTTTATATAAATGGGTGGTTCTATGGTAGATGCATAAATATTTATAATTTTTATATTCTCTTGCTGAATTGACCTTTTTATTATTGTACAGTGGCAGTCTTGGTCTCTTTGAATAGTCTTTGACTTGTATTCTATTTGTCTATTACCAGTAAAGCTATCCTTGCTCTTTTTTGGTTTCTACTTGCATGGTACATTATTTTCACCTTTTTACTTTTAGTAAATATGTGTCTTTATAAGAGAATTCATTTTCTTGTAGGCAGCATATAATTTGGTGTTATTTCTTTATCCATTCAGAATTCTGACTTTTAATTAGAGAATTGAGTTTGCTAACATTCTGTGCTAATACTGATAAGTAAGAATTTACTAATAACAGTTTATTGTGGGTTTTCTGAATGTTTTGTAACTCTTCCCTTCTTTTTTTCCTTCCTGTCTTCCTTTGTGGTTACACAATTTTCCCTGGTAGTATATATTATTGCTTTTATTTTTAATGAATCTATTATGGGTTTCTGAATTGTGGCTACTATGAGGCTTATAGAAAATAATTTTAGATACATTATTTTAAAGAAATGGCATCTAAGATGAAGATTGGAAGTAGTGTTAGCATGCATCTCCTACTTGGAAAGACAAAATAGTGTGTAGAGGTCCATATTGCAAGTTATTTTTCAAGAAGCAATGCAGAAATTTAACAGGAAACCATAGACGCTTTGAAAAAAGCATCAGGCTTCTGCCTACGCTCTGAGCCAAATAGAAAATTTTAAGTCCCCAGAATGTGAGAGGGGGACAAATTGCCCCTAGAATATACACTCCCACTGGGTAATTTGTAAATCCAGGTCACAAGAGAAGGTCAACCATACCCAGTTCTGGAAGAGATTTATGGAGCTGTGGGCTTATAAAAGGAGCTGCAGTGGGAAGAGCCTTGTCAGCATTCCCAGTCTAGCACAAACCAAGGGAAGCTGATTCTGATTTTGCATCACAGGGAAACTCACAGAAGTCTTCTAGTTAACTTAGGCAGCGGTTTCAGAGTGAGAGAAGCTTCCAACTGAGATATGTAATACAGTCTCAAGTGGGGACAAATTCCCTTGTCCATAACCAGGGGCAAGTGGGAAGTCTGCTGAAGCCACAAGCATAAGAGCTAGGCACCCTGGCTTTGTGGGCAGACTGGGAGGAGCATGGCCTGAAAGCCACGTTGTTGTCTCCATCAGGAAGTCTTATGTACTGCAGCAGATTTGAGTTCTGATCCCAGACTGCCTGGAATATCCTGAGCTGCAGCTTGTGAGAAACTGCAGGTGTGGCACCAGCCTTGCCAAGTATATGGAAGTCAGGTGGGCCTTCCTGCTGTCTGTTACTCCCCACTTCCTTTGCAAACTCTTCTGTGCAGCAGAGGCAGCTGTGTTCCTCCATGTAACATTACCTCAGTGGGCAGAAAATTACTCCCCAAACTACACAGATGCTTCCACTTGCCCCACATGTAGAGAGAGAGTGTGGACCTGCCTGACAGAGCCCCCATGTGGTTTTGCCCCTCCACGTGTCCTGGTAGCTTAAGAGCATTGAGAGAATATCTTGGAAGCTCTATGGCTTCTATGTAATGAAAAAACACTTGTACCCACAAAAGCTGTTAAATTTTTTTTTAAAGTTTCTAAAGAGATGACATCTTTTCTGAGATCACACAGGTAAGAATACAAAATCAAATAATAAAACATACCCTCCAAGAGTATCTGTGTTTGTCTATGGACTTAATTTTCCAAATGTGTTTTATATCTTCAAATATATTTGCCCCTTGGTATTTTTTGTTTGTTTTATTACTGTAGAAACAATAGTTGGTGGAAAATTTGTGTACTTGGTGCAGGGAAGAGTCAGGGAAGCATCTTGCAGATCTGGAAATTTGATTCTCTCTTAACATCTGATGAAATTTTTGTTTTACTTCTCTGTAGCCCTGTTAACTATATTTGGTTTCTGAAATATTACTGGTGATAGTGTCCGTGATGTATATTTGCTTTCGGTTTTCTGTGGGAGGGAGTAAAGCCAACCTGCTTCTCTGCTACCATTTTGGAACCAGAAGTCAATGATGTATGTTTTTAATTAGTGTCTTGATTTTGAAATATAAAATTTATGATAAGCTTTATTGATAGTTGTATTGATAAAAATTTTCATTCTCAGTTTTCATAGATGTATTATATCATTTTATATGTGTTATTGTTATAATCATACGTACAAAATATATGTGTGTGTTTCATTCTTGGTATTAATGCCAAAATATGCTCTTTGAATTTTTTATGCATCATATAGATTTAAAAGAAAGGAAAACAGAAAGATTAGCTATCTGTCTATCTATATATTTATCTACTTGTCTTTCTATCTATATATGATCTTTTATATATACTGACACACTACTAGTTGTGTTCTTTCTCTCATGTCATTTCAAGTTTTCCTTTATGTTGATTCCCTTCAGCATGAAAATTTTCCTTTATTATGTCTAATAGTATAGGTTTACAGTTAGTAAATTATCTCAAACTTAATTAATTTGGCATTATTTTATATTACTTCTCTAAAGGGATTTTATGTTGACATGAAATTATGAGTGGATAATTAATTTTATTCCTTTACAGAGTTAAAAAGATTTCATCTTCTTAGCCACCACTGTTTCTAAAGAGAAGTCAACCATAATTTTTGTTGTTTTTGTCTTCTATGTAAAATATCTTTTTAAAAATTTGACTGCCCCTAAAATGGCTTTTTCAGTTTTATGTTCAGCTTTTTGGAGGGATTAAGGAGTTTTCTATATAATCATTGTTATTGGTGTGCACTTTAATTTGTAGGTTTATATTTTACAACAAATTTTGGAAATTTTTGGCCACTACATATTCAAATGTATTTCTGCACATTTTCATTTTTTTTCTATTTTTTTGGCTTTAAGTACACGTATAATAATATTTTTTCAGAAGTCATTAAAAATCTATTCATTTTTTAAATGTAATCAATTATAAATGAAAGTATAGTTTGTTTTATACCAGCACGTATTCAAGGTAAATAAAAAATATATACAAAATATGTTTAAATTTGTATAAAGAGATGGGTAATCAAAGGAAGCAACAAAGGTTTATGATGAAGGTAAAAGCAAAGAAATAAGAGAAGCTTAAAGGAGTGAGCACTTTTTTTTTTGGTCTTGTTTTCCCTACAGATGTGTGACAATTTGAAAATAGCATGAGAATTGCTGAGATAGACAGCATAACTCCCAGTCTTCTTATGAGGCTGGCAAGGGTGAAAAAAGTTGAACTTCAATCTCAACTAAGAAACAAGAGACCTAACTAGCATTTTGGCTTTTATTTGGGCCTCTTTTACAGAAGTACATCTTGTAAAAGATATCCTTGAAACATCCAATCTTCACAGTGAGATGAATCACAGATTCAGGTACACCTTTACAACAACAGTTTGCTTAAAGCAAAAGATTATTACTAGAGTAAATTAACATTATTAAGGCCCTCAAAATTTATTGTCATGTTTCTAAACTCAGTGCCTAACATTTATATAAAAATAACAAAAGCATCAGAAGCAGGAGGAAAAAATATGGGTCTACAGAAGATTGTTGACTAAGAGCTTAAAAGATGTATGGTTAAGAATGCAAAGAAAATAATAAAGCAAAAAGAAAAATGATGAGAATAAGATAATAACAGACCTTATAAACCCAAATGCCCACTTTGGACAAAATTAGGAAGATAGGCTGGTATCTATTTTAAAAAATAAAATATCTATTTTAGAAATATCACTTTCCCAATTCTATCCAATTTTTCATTTTCACTGCCAATTATACAATAAAAAATTATGATCCATGCTAAAAAATATATTCTACTGACCAAAACTAAAGATAAACAATAGTTAATTAAAGCACATCTTCAGGAGATTGGGTTGCTGAGAATCAAAATAACTTTAAATTACTGTTATTAATATGTTCAAGATAATAGAGAAGACACACAAAAAAGAAAATAATTTGGAAAGTTTTGACAAAAAAATTGCAATTCCTAAAAATATCAATAGTAAGAAGTGCAAAATACAGCTATTAGGTGAGTTTAGTAGAAGACTGAACACAGTAATCTGTAAGGTAGGAGGATTAATAATATAACTAATTTCAGGCTGGCTGACAAAAGCTCTATCTCTTTCTCTGGGGATGCCTAGATACCTTTCTTTGATTGTTGGTTTGTTGGTTTTATTCTTGGCTAAGATAGGGACAGTAGCATTTATGATATACTTTTCAGTGTCTGAAATTTTTCTTGTGACACCTAGTTAGTCTCTTTGCTGTTGCTTTGCAATTACCCTATTCAACTTACCAAGCCTGTTTAACCACTGAGTGAGCCAGAGAGCTTTTTAGTTGTGTTCTCTCATAGTCAAGATTCTTTACACAAATCTTGATTATTCAAGCTAGTCTCAATGCAGTGATTGGCCCAAGCGAAGGCTCACACTGCAGATACCCAATGGATTTCCAATGGTTGCCTTCATTCTCTTTCTATTGCTACACCACATAATTCACTTTAAACAAAAATCTAACATCCATGCAATCTCTGGTATCTGGTAAATAGCTTCAGATATATGAATTTGAAAACAATACAACTCATGAGCTGAAAGATAAGTCAAAATTTTTTCTCAAACAAGACAAAATGAAATACGAAGTAAGTGTAAGAGATATATAGAACAAAAGGAAGAAAAACGATAGAGAATTGGGCAAAAGCAATCTCTGAAGATGTGATAATGAAGATTTTCTAAATGAAAAACTTCATCCCCTGGGCAATGTCTGCTTCAGTAGTGAACAGACTGCTTGACGTTAGAAAAGAAGCTTCTTGTGTGCTAATGATTTATATTAGTTTTATATGCTGGAAGCCACATTATCTCCAAATTTTCAGGATAAAGCAATGCCTATTTATTGTTTCAATTTCTGTAGGTCAGAAGTCTAGACAAACTATAATTAAATTCTCTGGTCAGGAACTCACAAAGTAGAAATCAAGGTGTTAGCCAGGGTGCATTTTTATTTGGAGTTCATGGCCCTCTTCTGAGCTTTTTAGGTTGTTAGTGTAATTTAGTTCTTTGTGATTGTAGAATTGAGGTCTCTATTTTCTTAACTGGCTGTCCATGGAGGTTGTTCACCTTGCCTAAAGACACTTTCAATTCCTATCCATGTATCTGCCTCACAATATGGAAACTTCTCTTCAAAGCCAGCAGGATACTGATTCTCAGATCAGTAGTGATCTCAGACCCTCTTTTAATGTCTTGCACCAAACTGATTCTTACCTGCCCAGAATAATCTTCCTTTCAATTAACTTAAAATAAAATGATTTGGGACTTTAACTACATATGCAAAATCCTTTCTCCTTTCCCATATAATGTTGCCTTATCGCAGAAATAAAATCCCATCATTTTCACAGGGGATTTCTGCAATCAAGGGAGGATGATTGTACACAGTGCGTACAGGGTCAGAGACAAGAATCTTCGAAGTTATCTTAGAATTCTGTCAACTACATAATACTAGAGAGATTGAGAAATTAAGTGATGATGTGACTGGAACTACCCCTTAGCATTATTAAATCTGCTAAACAAAATATATACATTAGCTATCTTTCAAATAACTAAAATGATAATTTGCTATAGAAGTTAAGAAGTCCCATTGCACACCATTAAATATGAACTAGTGGCATAGAAACATATGCCTATTTTTGCAACGACCATTTCTCTCAGCTCATGTCTATAACCTTATGGGTGAAGGAAAGTTTCTTAAACTCATCTCACAAAAGAGGAAATGTAATTGGTCCTAGTTTACATATGGATCAATTTGATATGTTGAAATGAGATGAGTTATTTATTCTGATCAGAAATTATGAATAATCTGGATAGAGTTTATTTCCCTAATATGTTCCTTGCCAAAATCACTATCTGAGAGTTTTGCACTTTTCTAACACAATCCGTAATAACCTAATGAATAACTCATAATATGGGACTCTACATATATTGCCTCACAATATTTTTTTTTTCACAGCTAATTAGGTGCTTAGTGAGTGAAAGGTCACTTGAAGTATTAAATCATTCTGAAAGGGAGAGAACTAAAGCCATAGACTATCAGAACTTCAGAAGCTTTATTAAATAAACAGGTTCCTATTTTCCCTTGAGATTTATTTCTTGCACAGTATCATTCATAGATCCTATTGAGTCATATTATATATAGTAACTGATTTTTTTTTGTACTCTTAAGTTTTTGCCAGTGTGATGTTCTGTAGGATGATAAAATGATTAAGAATTCTGCCAAGGAAATCAATACAGAGTAAGGTGGTTGGAAATACTTGATGCAAAAAGAAAAAGAAATGATAATTATGTCTACTGTTTCCTGGGCCAGGTAGTCAGGTGAAGATTCTGGTATTCTCTGATTTTCAAATTCACAATGTGTTGGTGTTAACCTCATGAAGTTTGGTCTGCCACTCACCAAAACTCATTAGAAATTCCTAGCACTGCAGGTTTTTCACATGAATGGTATATATTCTACAAAATAGGTAATCACATAAAGACAATTAGAGAATGACTGAAAAGTTATTAAATGTAACTTCTCATTTTTTACTTTCTTGTATATTATAATATCATAATAAACAGTAAACAGTTATCTGGATTAGCAATTAAAAGCTACCCCTAACAATGTAAATTATTTATGTAAAAATTGTTATTGTTTAGGTTAAAAGAATTTTTAAATCTCTTTGCATAAGTTTCTTGTATAAAAACTTGGAATTGTCTGGCTTCAATCCTTTAAGACAGAGAAAAAAAGAATCTGGTTAGACCTACTAGGATGGCTAAGAATTCATATAAGTGACTGTAATTCCCATCTTTACTCGGGGCAAATTTGATTTTTTCTTCTTGGATCAAGCTCTTAGAAAATTTCCAGCTGAAACCACACTGTCCCGAAAGACCTGTGGCAGTCCCTGCCATAAAATATGATTGCAATGAATCTCAACTTGTTTTCTCTTAGTGGTACTGCAGTCACTCAGTGTGCCTTGAATGTATACAGTTTGGTTTCTTGACTAACTGAATGACTTTACCTTGTAATGAAATCAAGAGCTATCTGACCAAATGACATTTGCTGGCATAACTCAATCTTGTACTGTTTGAGTGTTCATGGAACCCTTTGCCCTACTTCTTAACGCTATTGATGTCTTAAACTTTCATTTATCAAAGACTGTATCTCCAAAAGAGAAAAATCAAGCATATGTCATTTTAATGCAAGGATTCAATCAACTTTTCAATTTTAGTTTGATAGAACCAACTGATTTGAGCACTTTTACTCACCCACAACATTCTATTTTATCCTTCAAAAGAGTTGATCTAATTTTCTGCTTATCTATATCTGTCAAAAAATGAATTTACCTACCTGCCCACCACCTAAATGGGCATATAAGTATCTTGCTATCTTGAGTAATCTGCTTGCATTATTACATGCTCTGTATGTATATGTCACTTACAAATTGATAGAATTTATATCTATAGATAGAAGATACCAATATAGATACATATATAATAGGGATAGATAGATAGATAGATAGATAGATAGATAGATAGATCCTACTATTCTGACTCATACATCTTGTGTGTATGCTGTTTCAGTTCTGACTGCTTAATGCTAGGCTTCTCTTTAACTGAAGTAAATACTTTCAATCTGGACAAAATTAGTCCTAGTTTCTGGATGATCTGAAAAGTCTATCATCAGTGACACAGAAAATTAACACCGTCAGTAAAAAAAAAAAAAAAAAAAAGGACTAGAAGGCATAACCTAGGTAATTATAGCAGACTCTTAATTCACATGATTTTCTTTTTATGAAGAGCAATTTAATTTGTATAAAACTAGTGTCTGGATGTTAAACTCTGGCACCATTCAATTAATTGACTCTTTAAGGTTTTAAATATTATTTAAACAGTAAAAATTTTTGGATTTTTGCCTTACCAAAAGACAGAACTATATTGAATTATCCAGTAAAACTATATAAATTGTTATGTACTTTAAAAAGGAGGGTGAAAGTATATAATGAAAAAATGTTTATTATATAACAGAAGGAGAACTATGGACTAGAAAAAGAAGAGCAGGCTAAAGAGGGTCAGGATTATGATGGGAGTGGGTAGTGATACACTTAGGTGAGCCTCATTAAGAAAGGGTCATTAGAGAAAAAGCATAAAAGCAGTGAAGAAATTGGTTACAGGGATGTCAGAGGAAAAGTAGTGTAGAACAAAGGCACAGCAGTCTAAGTCTTTGAGATATGAGAGTACAGGATCTGCTTGAGGAAGAGCAAGGGAATAGTCAAAGATTGAGTAGAGAGACTGAACAATAGAGAAGTTAAAGAGCTAACTTCTGTGCGGACCATGTTAGATTTGATTATAAGGACTTGAGGCAATCACAAGAATTTCACATTTTCTGTGTGAAATAGGGTGGAATGAAAGAGAAACAAAACAAATATCCTAACAGCCCATAGTCGTGGAGCTTTTTTTTTTTTTTGCATTTTTTTACATTTATTTTATGCAATGTCTTGTATTGAGTAGCATTGAATGTTAACTTCTTATAAAACGTATTTTTGAATTAACCTGAAATTTCAAGTATTTTGTAATATTGCTCTAAATAAGAAATGTATTTTTTAAACCAAATCAGGTCTTCAAGGAATGAATAGGATCTAGTATTTGATGGCACAACAGGGTGACTACAGTCAACAATAATTTATTGTATATTTTAAAATAACTAAAATAATGAAATTGAAATGTTCATGGTAAAAAGAAATGACAAATGCTTGAGGTGATTGATACCCTCATTTAATCTGATGTAATTATTATACATTGTATGCCTGTATCAAAATATTCCATATGCTCCATAAATATATATAGACACGATATGGTTTGGCTGTGTCCCCACCCAAATCTCAACTTGAACTATCACTCAGGA
Organism: Cacajao melanocephalus; assembly: GCA_963573385.1. Classification (NCBI taxonomy): domain Eukaryota; kingdom Metazoa; phylum Chordata; class Mammalia; order Primates; family Pitheciidae; genus Cacajao; species Cacajao melanocephalus. The sequence continues at coordinate 25,972 of CAUYLG010007433.1, forward strand.
TTCCCGTATGTCTTGGGAGGGATCCAGGAAGAGAAAATTGAATCATGGGGGCCAGTCTTTCCTATGCTATTATGGTGATAGTTAATAAGTATCATGAGATCTGATGGGTTTATCAGGGGTTTCCACCTTTGCTTCTTCCTCACTTTCTCTGCCATGTAAGAAATGGCTTTCACCTCTTGCCATGATTCTGATGCATCTTTAGCCATGTGGAACTGTAAGTTCAGTAAAACTTCTTTTTCTTCCAAGTCTCAGGTATGTCTTTATCAGCAGTGTGAAAACAGAATAATACAGTAAATTTGTTACCAGTAGAACGGGTGCTGCTGAAAAGATACCCAAAAATGTGAAAGCAACTTTGGAACTGGGAAAGAGGCAGAGGTTGGAACCATTTGGAGGGCTTGAAAAAGACAAGAAAATGTGGGAAAGTGTGAAACTTCCTAGAGACTTGTGGAATGGCTTTGCCAAAAATGCTGATAGTGATATGGACAATAATGTCTAGGCTGAGGGGGTCTCAGATGGTGATGAGGAACTTGTTGAGAACTGGAGTAAAGGTGACTCTTGTTATGTTTTAGAAAAGAAACTGGTGGCATTTTGCCCCTGCGCTAAAGATTTGTCAAACTTTGAACTTGAGAAAGATGATTTAGGGCATCTGGTAGAAGAAATTTCTAAGCAGCAAAGCATTCAAAAGGTAACTGGGGTTCTGTTAAAGGCATTCAGTTTTACAATGGAAGCAGAACATAAAAGTTTGAAAAATTTGCAGCCTGACTATATGATAGAAAAGAAAAACTCATTTTAGGGAGAAAAATTCAAGCTGACTGCAAAAATTTGCATAAGTAGCAAGAAGCCTAATGTTAATTCCCAAGAACATGAGAAAGATGTCTCTGGGCCATGTCAGAGACCTTCGCGGCAGCCCCTCCCATCACCAGCCTGGAAGCCCAGGAGGAAAATGTGGTTTTGTGGGCTGGACCCAGGGTCACCAGTACTGTGCACAGCATAGGGACTTGGGGCTCTGTGTCCCAGCCACTCCAAGCATGGCTGAAAGGGGCCAACATACAGAGCTTGGGCTTTGGCTTCACAGGGTGGAAGCCTGAAGCCCTGGAAGCTCCCATGTGGTGTTGAGCTTGCAGGTACACAGAAATAAAGAACTGAGGTTTGGGAACCTCCGCCTAGATTTCAGAAGATATATAGAAATGCCTGAATACCCAGGCAAAAGTTTGCTGCAAGAGTGGGGCCTTCATGGAAAAAAAACTCTGCTAGGACAGTGCAGAAGGGAAATGTGGGGCTGGAGCCCCCACATAGACTCCCTACTGGGCTACTGCCTAGTTGAGCTGTGAGAAGAGGGCCACCATCCTCCAGACCCCAGAATGGTAGATCTGCCAACAGCTTACACCATGTGCCTGGACAAGCTGGACACTCAATGCCAGCCCATGAAAGCAGGTTGGAGGGAGGCTGTACCCTGCAAAGCCACAGGGGTGGTGCTGCCCAAGACCCTGGAAAACCACCTCTTGCATGAACGTGTCCTGGATGTAAGACCTGAGGTCAAAGGACGTCATTTTGGAGCTTTAAAATTTGACTGCCCTGTTGGTTTTCAGACTTGCATGGGCCCTCTTTGTTTTGGCCAATTTCTCCCATTTGGAAAGGCTGTATTTACCCAATACCTGTATCCCTATCGTATTTAGGAAGTACCTACCTTGCTTTTGATATTAGAGGCTCATAGGCAGAAGGGGCTTGCCTTGTCTCAGGTGAGATTTTGGGCTGTTGACTTTTAGGTTAATGCTAAAATGAGTTAATATTTTCTAGGATTGTTGAGAAGTCATGATTGGTCTCAAAATATGAGGACATAAGATTTGGTGGGGCCAGGGGTGTAATGATACGGTTTGGCTTTGTTCCCACCCAAATCTCAACTTGAATTGCACCTCCCAGAATTCCCACATGTTCTGGGAAGGACTCAGGGAGAGGTAATTGAATCATGGGGGCTGGTCTTTCTTGTGCTATTCTCATGATAGTTAATAAGTCTCATGAGATCTAATGGGTTTATCAGGGGGTTTCCACTTTTGCTTCTTCCTCATTTTTTTTTTTGCCGCCACCCTGTAAGAAGTGGCTTTCACTCCCTGCCATGATTCTGAGGCCTCCCCTGCCATATGGAACTGTAAGTCCAATTAAACCTTTTCTTCCCAGTCTTGGGTATGTCTTTATCAGAAGCATGAAAACAGACTAATACAGACACCTTCTATGTACCCATAAAAATTAAAAAATTAAAAAACGAAATCTAGTAAAGCAGCTACTACTTACCAGATAGCAGTAAATAGCTAATAACCAGCATAAGAAAATTGAATTTGCTAAAGATAATGACATTAACTAGGAGTACAGATGGATGGAAGACATGTAAAATATTTTATGATAAACATTTTTCCATATATTTAGTACATTGTTGATATAATTTTTCCTAAGTTTCTGCTAGGATTTTCTTTTTGTTAGTCACTACTTTGAGCAATTATAAATTAATCATTGCTTCTTCCATCAGATGTTCTTATTCTTTCTCCTTTTTTTGACTTTGCCATCATCAGGAACATATTCTGTATAAAAACATTTCCTACAACCTAGTGCACAATCCAATAGGTTTTATGTTTTGTAATTAGGGGTGACTTCCTTTCTAATAGTGATATTTGCTTATCTATTTCTAATAATGTTCTTTTTCCTCATAGTAAGCAAACATTATATTTATTGTTTAAATTCAAACCCATGATTGATATGATTTTAAATTTTAAGATAAACATAAATTCTGCACAAATTCCTGTCACTTACATAATGACATGTAAAATAATAAAATTGCATACAAACATCCTGTACATCAGTGAAAAACAATGAGCACATTACACAACATTTGTTGTGTAACGAGTACCACAACCTAAATGAGTACACAACATTTAGGTTTCAAATGTGCCATAAAAATGTTGAAAAATTTGTGACTTATGCATATGTACAGGATTTTATTCTGTTAATTAAAACATTTAGTCTAAAATATATACAGTTAAAGGGAAAAGATTAGAGAATTGCACAATATAAAGCAGGAAAATGTTTACAAAAGTGTTTCATTTCAGATAATAGAGATAGAAACACAAGATTTAAAATTACAAACATGGAAAACAAACATATGGGAATACTCTGATGTGGTAGTTGTTAGCTGATAACCCATGATATAGAGCAAATAAAAATGTGATGTGTTGATTTAAGAGCCATATTTCATAAAGAATGTTAGATGTTTCTCTGTAAATGATTCCACATGCCATTGATGAGAATATAAAACCTAAAAACATTAAAAGTATGATTTTAGAAAGACTTGTGATGTAAGTCAGTAATCTATGGGTTTGTATTGAGATTAATATTTTAAGGAAATTTGCTTAAAATATTAAAGTATTTAAGTATTATCACATAATATTGCTTTATATACCTATTAGAGAATTGCTAGGACATTTTTTGCCTTTGAATATAATTAGTTCTGTATATCTCTCTATCTTTCATTTTATGTAGCTAGAAATATAGCTGTGTCTTGAAAAAAAATTAGGAATATTTTTGCAGATATTATGTTTTTAACCAGGGAGGCACATACTATTTTTTTTCAATTTATTCAAAGATTAAAGTCTTTAAACGGCAATTATGAAAATAAGTTTTAAGATAAAAGCTTGGCAGTATATCAGTCTATAATAAATACAGATTGGTTATCATATTAATGGTTAATGGTTTTGTGAGTTTAAATTTTTTCTTGAAAACAGGAGTCAATATACAGAGGACAAGTTATGGTAATAACATAGCAGCAAAATGGCAGCATGGATAATGCCGAGTTCTTTAAAATCATGTTGTAAATTTGTGAGTGATGACAATACCGATTTGGTGACCATACATTTATACACAGTGCTGTATAATTTCCATTTCTTGGACTTGAGTAAATTCCATCTGTATAGTTACATGAAATAACGGAATGGCAAAAAATGCAATGCATAGCTGCAAATTATATTTAAAAGTTAAAATGACAGTATATTTGCTATGCTATAGAATGTTAGAGAAACTCAATTTTCAACTATTTAAATTAAATGATCTAAGTAGAAAATATGTCAGTTACTAATTAAAGAGCCAGTCACAGCTACCCATACTTAATGTAATCCTCTACTTTACCCATGTATTCCTGATTTACAATTATTTAACGAAAAGATATTTTACATTGAATTTTTTAATGTTGTGGTATAATTTATATATACAAAAGTGAAGATATCAAATATAGAGCTCAATTAATTTTACACATATAAATACTGTGTAACCATCACTCAGTTCAAAATATAAAACACTGCCAGTAGCCTAGGAGGATTTCTTATTTCCCTTCTAAGTTAATATCACCCCCAGAGGTAATTACAGTTCTAATATCTATCACTCTGCTATAATTTTACCATGAATGTCATATAAATGGAATTAGATAATATATTACTCTCTTGTGTGTGACTGGGCTTTTGCCTATCATTATATTTGTAGGATTCCTCATGTTGTTGCCTTAAGGAATTAACCACAATTTATGAGTTCATTCTAAGACTAAAAAATATTTGTGTCATTTTAAAAGTTTGGGGCTCTTATAAATAGAACTGCTATTAATATCTGTGTACTTTGGTTTGCTTGTTTGTTTCATGAACATGAGCACTCATTTATCAAGGACATATAAATAATAAGGAAAATTTTGTATACTATAGGCCTATATTTGGTTGAAGTTGCTACTGTTAGTATTTCTAATTGGAAATTTCCACTTCCACAGGCAATAAATAGCAGGCCCAAGTAGAGCAAATCCATGTCAATATTTTCTATTTTCATTATATTTCTTTGTATCCATTTGTAATGAGTACAAAATATTTTCAATGATATCCCATAGTGGTTTTAATTTACATTTCTCTGGTGAGTAATGGTATTGAGAACTTTGTCAATACATGTATCCTTCTCCTATAATCCTCCTATTTAAAGTATCCATCCCAGATATGTCCCTTTCTTTTGGGTTGTTTCTCTATTTATTATTGATTTGTATGCGGTTTGTACATTCTGGATAGAAGGGTTTTTTTGGTCGTTTATACACACATTATCAATATATAACATTGATATCAATAAAAAGTTTCTAAGACTAAAATGTAATTCTATGCCAGTTCCTTTGTTATGCCTTATAGTAAGCAAAATTTAGGACTAATGTATACTTATATAAAATAACCAATGACTTCAGATAAAAATGTGTATAATGTACCAAGGCAAATTTATAAGGAAAAAAATACTCTTATAAATGGTGCATAGTATATTTTCTAAGGTATAAAGAAATATATATACACACATATATACACAGATACACATATATTTCATCCTACATATTATCATACATATAAATATAAATATATGCACATTTTTCTAGTAAAACTGTGCATATAAACAATGAAGTTTCATTTTGACTTTTTAAAGTTTCAAAATTAGCTGCAAAGAGATCTTTTCTGCTAAAAATACTATGTTACACATTTAACTACAGAAGTTATAATTATTATAACCACATTGTTATACATTATGTTGTTGTTATCCTTTTCTGGAGTTTCTACTCTTTTGTTATCACTTTATTTCCATTGGGAAAATTCTTTTTGCATGCCCTAATAGTAGATCTGATTGTGGCAAAATTTCTTAGTTTTTCTTTGTCTGAGGATGCCTTTCTCTTTTACCTATAAAGGAAAGCTTCACCTGACAGAAGATTTACTATTGGCAATTCTCTAATCTGAAAGTTAAAAATTTATTTCACTATTTGCTTTTTGTCTCAGTGGTTTCAGATGAGAAGTGGGCTGCCATTTGAACTTGCATTCCTCTAAAGATTATGTGTTGCTTCTCTGTGGTTCATCTTAAAGTTTCTTTTTAATTTTTTTCTATCGTTTTTACAAGTATAATATTTGTATGTTTGTTAAAGATTTTTTGTTTGTTTTTAATTATCTTTGGGGTTTGCTCAGGTTCTTAAATATATGGATTTATGTCTAAACAAATTTGGGTGTTTTCAGATATTATTTCTTCAAACACTTGTCTTGCCCTTTCATTTTTCCCTCTCCTTCTGGGACCGCAATGGTATAGATAATAAATCTTTTGCTACTTACTCACATATCATTTAGATTCTGTGTATTTTTAGTCTATTTCTCTGTATTCTTAAGATTGAGCAAACATTATTGATAAGTCTTCCAGTTCAATAATTCTATTCTCTGCCATCATCTCCGTTCTATTATTGATCTTATCTAGCAAGATTTTTATTTCAATTATTTCATGTTTCTGTTTTATAATACCTATTCTGCTGTCAGAGTCATTTCATGGTTGTATTTGTTAAATTATGTTCAGGATATTTAGGTGTACTTTGTGGAAGAAGTGGGTGGGGAAGTGGTAGTAGAACCCAGAAAATTAAATCCACATAAACTTTTCCCAAAGCCAGAAGTTTAATTTTGACTTTTTAAAGTTTCAAAATTAGCTGCAAGGAGATCTTTTCCACTGAAAATACTATGTTATACATTTAACTACAGAAGTTATAATTGTTATTGCAAACAGTGTACTTCTCTTTCCCTCTGCTTTATTTCTGAACATCTAATCATCAAAATGAAGTAGAAATATAGATATGGATACAATAATACCTTTACCTTAATCTTTTACAGTCATGAGACATATAGAACTGATGTGAAATATTATTCTTATGGCTCCACAGTTGATAGGCAGCCAAAGTTTCCAGAAAAGAAAAGTAAAATTAATTTATCAGTTTTATAAACAAAATTTTGCAAAACTGATTTATATATGGCTTCCCAGAACCTATGGCATAGGTATTCATTTGTATGATAGCATAACAAGGCCTCTGAGGATAGAGCTTTTTGTGATTCTGTTTTATTAAATGTCAAAAAGTGTAATGTTGATGGCTTATGCTGAAGACTCGTGTAATGTAATTTACCATTACCATCTAGCCTCTTTCTCTGTCTCTCTCTGTCTCTGTCTCTCTGTCTCTCTCTCTCTCTCTCTCTCTCTCTCACACACACACACACACACGCACACACATATTTTCCAAAGACACTCTATTAAAGATTTATGCTATCATGCAAACTTTATATCAGCAAATTCACTAATGGCTTTTACCAGTGAATCCCTCAGGAGGGCGTCTGCCTTTTAAATGTCAAAAACTAGCTCTTAAACTTCAACAAAGCAGAAATTTGGTGTGAAAAGTGTAAGAGCAAAAGTTGAAATAATATGTTAAAAAAAACCTCAGCGTTAATAATTCAACAACCTTACTCTTCTATGGTAAGTTAAACAGAGCTCAGTGTTGTAACCCAAACTGACCATACAGCAGCTTACCACATATCAAGATGTATGATAGCATATTTGTTGCATAGTCTCAAAAGAAATTTTAAAAAGACTATACTATAATTTTAGCCTACCAACTTCCTTCCTTAACATGTTTTCCAAGCCAAAATTTTATTTTTGCATATTCAGAGCCACATTGTAATTTTAAAATATCAAAGTAGAGATTCTCTCAGGATAGCCTATTTGCTATAATCCCAGTTAGTTATTAAAAAAAAGAAAAGAAAACAAAAGAGTCTTTAAATCCATGTACCTCAATAGTGATTTTTGAGTCAGTGTTAAGATATTAAACACATGCAGAGTCTAATATTTGGCATGTGTTTTCCTAAATATCTAACTCATTTCATTTAAAAAGTAAATCTACAGGGTGTGGCTATTATCATCACTATTTTAAATATAAAGATATAAATACACATTAAATTGTCTTTGGCAATGTTTTCTATTGGGGAAGATGATTTTCCCTCTTACTCAAGTCTTATAAAAATAAATTCTAGGAAGATTAAAAATTAAATATGATAGCAAAGAAATGTGATTTTTAAATGGTAATATGTAAGAATACCTTCATGGCATTTTTAGAGAAATATTTTTAAATAAAAAATATAACTTAAAAGTTATGAATTGACTACATTGACATTAAGAATTTATCTTCATTAAGAGGCACTGGAAAATGAACAAAAATACAAATCATCAAGTGGGAGAAAATATATTCACCATGGCCTAGCATTAAGGAAACAAAGTTAATAAAAAACAAAGTTAATAAGAAAAAGACAACAAACAACCCAATTGAAAAACATGACCAGAGTTGTTTATAATTCAAAAAAGATTGACTCCAAATGGCTAATAAACATAAAAAGTGTTAACTCTTATTGATGATAGAGAAAATACAAATTAAAACTGCAATGCTACCCAACCATGTACTTATCATATTGGCTAAAACTAAACAGAGGTAGAGGCAGATTAAGGTCTCTCATACTCTTCTGGTTGGAGAACGTGTTACAGCCTCATTAGAAAAAAAATTAAATATTTATGTAAATCTTAAGATAGACATACTCTAGGACTCAGGAAACCTAAATATTTATCTTAAAAACCCCATTGGATAAATATACAAAAATATTCATTACGAATTTTTGACTATCTCAAGTAAGAAACAACCAAAATTTCATTTCTTTATTAAATAATGGACAATAAATTGCCATAAATTTTATAATGTAATATTACACAGCAACAATGATAATGAATAAGTAACAACTGTAAGAATTGAGATGGATACATTTTTAAAAAATTAATATTGAGCAAAATAGTAAGATTAAACTCAATTTAGTTTGATTCATCTATATAAATTAACAAAAGAGATGTATTAATTTTCTGTTGCTGATGTAGTAAATTACCACAAATTTAGTGGTTAGAAAAACTCACAAAATTATTATTTTTTTGTTCTGTAGGTTAGACTTTAACATTGGTTTTATTGGATTAAATTTTAGATATTGATAAGGCTGTGTTATAATCTGGTAGCCCTAGGATTTTTCTTGAAAATCTCTTTTCTTGACTTTTTCAACTGTAAGAGACTATAGACATTCCTTGGCTGCTGTTCTCTTTCTTCCATTTTCAAGGCAAAACTTTACTTCTCTCTATGCCATTTTTGTATATTCACATCCCTCTAATTTTAAAGATTCATGTGATTAAACTTGGTACAGCTAGATAATCCAGGATAATCTTTCCATTTTAAGGTCATTAAATAACATTTGAAAAGTCTTCTTGCCATATAAGATCACATATTTTCAGATTCCAGGGTTTAGGGCATGGGCATCTTTGGGAGAACATTATTTTGCCTACCATAAGAGGCAAGGGCAGATTATATTGTCCACAGAAAAAGATATTGTTAAGAAAACAATAAAGATATAGAGAACATAGCTATCACAAAATTCTAGTAGGAAAGTTTTGCATAGAAAATGGTATCTTCGGTCACAGAGCACAATGCACTATTTATTGATTTACAAGGTCATTACATTGCCATTTATTGTATAAAATATTAAATTTCACATTTGTGTTTTATGTACTTTACATATAATTAGTACTAATTAATAGATTATATGTAATTTCAAATTGAGATAGGGACACTTTTGGAATCACTGCTGCTATTTTGGCTAGACAGTGATGGGTTGAATTATTTTTGGCAGTATATAAGGAAGGAAAGACTGAATAGCTTAGTGGGATATTTCGGAATAATATACAAAACAGATTTCTATAGTTTGTAAACTTTGCAATTTTGCTATTTTTCTCCCTTTCTTTTTAGCAGAGTTTACACATCTCTGTAGTGATTCATATAATGATTGATTATATAATCTTTTTGAGAATCTTGAAATGACATCACTTAAGCCATGTTTGAGAAGACAGTGTTAGTAAGAGTCATTATGTCCGAATTCATTAATTTTTTTCACTTACACTTTCTATTAGGTACAATTTCTCTTTGTTATCTTAAATATGACAGATAATGATTCTCACTATACTTCCTTTTTATAAATATCACCATCCTAAATATTTGACTATAATAGTTAAATAATGTAAAAATCTTGGATGCCAAATAAAATATAAAGCTTAAAATATCCCAAAACAAATAACACACGTTTTTGACAGTAGATTTTAAACATCATAAATTTTAAATTTTAATATAATTTTAAACACTTTAAGCTAATTATTCACATATTTTAAAAAGTTATTATTTTGTTCTATCAGTATAATCTTTCTGCATTTTGTTAATTCAATTTAGTTAATCTTACCTAACCAATTTCTTTCTGTAGTTCAGAACTTTTAAATATAAGCCCAAAAGTGTTAAAATGTTTGGCATCTCTTTAATATACACAGGTCTGTCAGACAAAAAAGGAGAAATACTATTTAAATTAAGAGACAGATAGAAAATAGTAGATGAAATAATACTGATTTCAGAGGGGAGATAACTGATGATCCTAATATTAGCCAAGATTTTTGTTTGTTTGTTTTTTTGGTTTGTTTGAGATGGAGTCTCCTTCTGTTGCTCCTGCTGGAGTGCAGTGGTGCGATCTCCTCCTCTTGGGTTCAAGCAATTCACCTGCCTCAGCCTCTGGAGTAGCTGAGGCTACAGGTCCTTGACACCATGCTCAGCTGATTTTTTGGTACTTTTGGTAGAGACAGGGTTTTACCATTTTGGCCAGGCTGGTCTCGAACTCCTGACCCCAAGTGATCCACCTGCCTTGGCCTCCTAAAATGCTAGGATTACAAGCGTGAACCTGTAGCCAAGTTACATATACATTGGCAAATATGCTATTTAAACTTTATCTTCAATAATGCCTAAATTGTAAAATCTTACAATTTATTATTATATACCAAGATTTGTTGTGACATCAGGTGGGGAAAAAAGGCTAGTGGAGCAAATCAATTGGATAAAAGGATCAAATAACTCAATCATGACTGGTAGTTACTAGTGGATTCCAAATGAGAAAATTTTTAAAGAAAAGTTCGTGGACGTACTTTTTCTTCAAAAATAAATGTGATAAATATACTTATTTAATGGTAAAATAGTCTCAAAATTTATACAATTATTTATTTGACAATATATTATGCAATAAAATAAATGGGTTGATTAAATCATGTTAATATGAATTGAAAATGAATTTAGCACTTTCTTTATTCACTATAAATATTTTGGGTAATTTTTATGGCTTTTATTGTTTAGTAGGCTCAATAAGAACCACACTAGCAAGGATGTTTCATTCTAAACAAGCTCCTTTCATTGTTTAGATCAAGTGTCTCAACTAGTCTCTTGAAAATGTTTGCTCAAGGAAAGGAAAAAAAGAAGGAGAAAGGAAAGAGAAGGAAAATGAGGACATGGAGGGAAAGGAGAAAGAGAAATAGAAATTATCTCTCTGGGTATAAAGAGTGTGCAAAATAATAATCAAAGATTTTTATGAATGCAAGAAAAGAAAATGATAGCACAAATTTGATATAGTACATATGGTTTTGCTCCTGAACTAATAATTTTAAGCAAGGTGTCACAAAATCAGATGCCTGCCTGCAGGCTATATGAATATATGATCAGTCTGGGTGTAATAAAATAATCAGAATTGGTGTCACAAACAGGAAATTGCTTGCTCTGTCTTAGGGCTAAACCCATTCAATTTGTGTTTGTTTTTAAACACTGCCTTAATAAAATGACTCCACATTACATTTGCCCTCCAAGGCGAACAGTTTATCACCCCTTTGAGAAAAAAAAGAACTTTCTATATTTTTATCCACATTGTGTTTCAAAGATATTTTGCCATCAGTCTTTATGGACAGGACAATTATATTGCTCCAAAGTGTTTCATGAAATGGTAAAATATTAAGGGTACGTATTCTAGTCTAAAGTAGTAGACCTAAAAGCTAATTGAAGAATTATGTTGAAATAAAAGATGGTATAACTAGGGAAGAAATAAGAAAACTAGGGGATAGAGAGAAGGAATACTTATTCACACTTCAGGCTAGTAGTCCATGATATCAAAAAAGCTGAAACCAGTATCTCCTTTGTGAAAGAGAGAGACTGTCTCCTGGATCTGATCTGAAACGTTCTAAAAAGGGGAGTTGTTATGTTTCTTTCCAAAGCTCTGGTAACAGAGAGTTTACTTTAAGCAAGCTAAACCTTAACTCAGCACATTTTTTGATTCACACTCATAAAATCACAAAAATTTCTATTTCAGAAAATGTATGTTATTACAGATAATATTTAAATCTTTATTTGCTAATTGTGGAATTGAAGTAGGTAGAACTAAATATATGTATTTACATATCACTCAACATTAAAATACTTCTCTGGGTATGTTTCCAGACAAAATTAAAATATATGTAATTCCTTATTAATATGATTTGTTGAAAAATATATTAGAGAACACCTTTGGAAAAGGGTACAACAAAGTATTATTATATCAGCCAATTGGAAGTAGAAAGCAGTAACTACTTACAGACATAGTACTGCAACTTCCTAAGATGGGTACCAAATAAAAACAAGTGATTTCTTTAATATACCAGTGAAATTATTGCCATAGGAGTTAATATACATACTGTCTGGCACAGGAAGAACAGCTTAAAGGTAGTATAAAATACACAACCCAACGTCCTGTCCACTTGCCAAAGACATTGTCACATGGTGTATGATAGTGTAAGGGCTGCCATTTCTACTGAGCACAAAGTACAATATGGTCTAGCTGTCCCTCAGGCTCATGTTGATAATCATATCAGTCAATGGATATTCATTTAATTGCATGTTTATATGCATATAAAATGCAGGTACTTGTTTAAATGTAATCTAATTATACAAGGACACTAAATATTTTAGCTGAATTCCATAAAATATAATATACTACTGTTTAACTGTGATGAAGTAACCAGTATTGATGCAATTTCTGTTGTAAAAGTTATAAAACTTAAAAGTAATATATGAGCCAAATGATTTCAGACATTGAACAATAGACTGTAGGACAATAATTATTGAAAGAAGGGAAACGTGAACTGAATTAAGAGGAACGCTAACTAGAGGCTTAGGCTGGTAGAATGTGACACCAGATGATAAGCAATTTATAGGCAATTTATGAAACAAAATCTGGCTGTTTTAAAGGATGAAATAGATAAAGTAAGTTGGAAAATTAACAATCGTTTATCAAAAATTATTTTTTAAAATCTCTACAAAAATTAAATAGCATATAAAAATCAAAACAGCACTAACTTGATGCAAACACATTTGAGAGCAATATTCAAAATTGAAGAATCAATTTTCTGTAAATGTTCATGGAATATTTATTATAAAAGGCTACATAGTAATCATAAAATAAGTTTTATTAAATTTTCCAGATTTAAATTTACACTCTACAATTTCTAGGAAAAATATAAATCTGAAATTCTTACATTTCTGACAAGTTCACAAATATTTGGAAATTAGGTAAAACATTTCTTAACAAGTCATGGATCATAGAAGAAATCAAATAAAATTTAAATTAGTTTTTAATGTATAATAATACAACAGATTAAATTTTGTGAAATGCAGTTAATGTTTAGATTGCTATTAAGAACTCTAAATGTGCATATTTTAGTATAAAAAAAACTTAAATCAATTATCTTTGTTTATACCTTAAGGAGTTAAAAATGAAGGAGCAAATTATTAACAAAATAAGTAATAGGAAGGAAAGAAGAGCAAAGAGCACTTAAATGGATAATAGATAAGTCATAGAGAAAAATCACAAACACCAATGTTATTTTTATGAGGTTAATAAACTTAAATAGTAGTAAAAATGATAAAAAAGGACCTCATCAATATCAGAAATATATCCATTTGTAGCTAAAAGCATATCTATGTTTATGTCTAATACATATCCAAAGTATAATAAATATAGAAAACAAAATAAAGCAAAATATTGTAGTAAAATCTTTATACATAAAAAGTTACACTTACAATTTAGCTGAAAGTATATGAAGAAAATAAGCCACAGAAAACTATCCATTATGGATTTATCTTCAATTTTTAGATATTTATCAAGAAACAGATTTGTAATTTTAGAGTCTTACTTAACTGAAACATGGTATTTTGATGGAAACTAGGTAAAACCCATAGAAATTTACAATGCAGAGAAGAGATAGTCAGATTCGTATCAAGGTTTTTAGGTAATTAGATACATTACAATAAAAAAAATACAGATTGGAAGATAAATATATACAATAAAATAACAGAAGGAGTTACAATGTACTTCATTGTAAAACTGTGAAGTCTTGCAGAATCACCCATTTAGGTGACTGTTCAATTCTTGATGATGATCATTCAATTCCTCAACTATTTCATAACATTTTTCATGAGCCTTACATGAACCAAACCAACAGAAGGGTAATGAGAATGGGGACATGTGAAGAGGTTGATCAATGAGTAAAATGTTACAGTTAGCCAGGGAGAATAAGTTCTGGTGTTCTAGTACAGAGTAGGTTGACAATAGCAAATAACAGTGTAGTGCATACTGCAACACAGAAGAGAAGATTTTGAATGATACCTCCAAAATAAAGAAAAATGTTTAAAGTAATAAAAATAATAATTACCCTAATTTGATCATTATTCAATGTATACATGCATTGAAATATCACATTGTACCTCATAAATATGTACAATTATTTATTGTAAATGAAACAATTTTAAATATTAAATATTTTTAAATAAAATAATCCAATTTTTATTGCTACAATATTTGATACAGTAATAAAAGGCAGCCAACACCTCATTTAATCAGCATTTGCCATATGATCACAAAACATGTAGGTTTTTTTAAAGATAAAAAGGTGTTGCTTAGTATTTGGGAAAAATAAGGTAAACATGAGGAATATCAATTATAACAAAACTGATTTATTTACAAGAAAAAAATATAAGATAATTACATAACATTTTAAAAATATTTCAAATCAAAGTTTATCTTTAAATGACACAAATTCTAGCTATTCCTACTTCAGGGTCAAGTAATTCTTCTTTGTTTTCTAAGCAATTTTAGGTTTATATTATATTTTACCTGCCACTGACTGAAATTATTCTAGCCAATGTCAACCCTCACAGTGATGCAAAGTGCAAGATTTATCCCTCTCTAAGTAAATTATCTTGCTGGTATTTTTATCCAATTCCACGTCTTTCCAGATGTGAATTTTTAGTGCAAAGTAAAACAAGTCATGGCCTTCTTTTAAAAGGAGAAAAGTCTTAAATCTCATTTCACATTACACAGACATACAAAAAATAATAATATTGTTAAAGAGGAACATAATATTGTTAAATCAAAGAGGAACAAAACATGTATTTACTTGCTATTAAGTCTCCAAATTTTGGGCATTTTTTAAATAATTAATGTTTATATTACATTCTCAAGGTGCAGTCAGCTAGAAAGTAGCAAACTTAAAATTTGATTCCAATCTACCTTTCAATTCTGTATTATATTGCTGATTTATGATACCTCCACACAACTTAAACCAAAACATAAAGTGCTAATATCATGAAAAATGTGAGCTGATATTATGGTCTTATTTGCAATTCAATATAGAAAACTGCCTCATTGATCCAATGTTTCTGACTTCCTCCTGAGTGTCAGCCAGTATCCATTCTTCATTTTTTTTACATTGTTTAAAATATAAACAAAATTAGAATATATTGGTAAAATGGATTTTAAGCAATGTTAGAATAAAAAAGATAAACAATAACAATAAAAACTGAAAATGGACTGTATTAGTTAATACTCACACTACTATAAAGATACTACCTGATACTGGGCAATTTATAAAGGAAAGGGGTTGGATTGACTCACAGTTCCTCATGGCTGGGGAGACCTCAGGAAACTTGTAATCATGGCAAAGGCAAAGGAGAAGCAAATACATTTTCAGAAGGTGGTGGGAAAGGGAGAAAGAGAGTACAAAACAAACTGCCACTTTTAAAATCATCAGATCTTGTGAAAAGTCATTCACTATCAAAAAAATCTGCCCATGTGATTTAATCACCTCTCACCAGATCCCTCCCTCAATGCATGTGGATTAAAATTCAAGATGAGATTTGGGTGGGGACACAGATTCAAACCATATTATTCCACCCCTGGCCCTTCCCAAGTTTTCACGTCTCTTTCACATTTCAAAAACAATTATGCCTTCTCAACAGTTCCCCAAAGTCTTAAGTCATTTCAGCATTAACCCAAAAGTCCAAGTCCAAAGTCTCATCTAAGAAAAAGTAAGTCCCTTCTGCCTATGAGCCTGTAAAATCAAAAGCAATTTAGTTTCTTCCTAGATACCATGGGGGTACAGGCATTGGGTAAATGATCCCATTCCAAATGGGAGAAATTGACCAAAACAGTTGGGCCACAGGCCCCATGCAAGTTCAAAACAGCAGAGCCATCATTCAATCTTAAAGCTCCAAAATGATCTCCTCTGACTCCATGTCTTACATCCAGGTAATGCTGATGCAAGAGGTGAGCTTCCATGGTCTTGGGATGCTCTGCCCCTATGGCTTTGCTGGGTACAGCCCTTAGGCTGCTTTCATAGGCTGGCATTGAGTATCTGTAAATTTTTCAAGCACATGGTGAATCTGTCAGTGGATCTACCATTCTGGGGTCTAGAAGACAGTGGCTCTCTTCTCAAAGCTCCACTAGGCAGTGCCCCAGTGGAAACTCTGTGTGGGGTCTCCAACCCCACATTTCTCCTCTGCACTGCCCTGGTAGAAGAGCTCCATGAGGGCTCTTCCCCTGCAACAGATTTCTGCCTGGACATCCAGGCATTTCCATACATCTTCTTAAATCTAAAAGATGTTCCCAAATCTTAATTTTTGCCCTCTGTGCACCTGCAGTCCCAACGCCACATTGTAGCTGCCAAGGCTTGGGACTTGCATCCTCTGAAGCCATGGCCAAAGCTGTACCTTGGCCCCTTTTAGTCATGGCTGAAGCAGGAGTGGCTAGGACACAGGGTGCCATGTCCCAAGGCTGCACAGAGGAGAAAGGTCTTAGACCTGGCCCACAAAACCATTTTTCTCTCTTAGGCCCCTGGGCCTCTGATGGGAGGGGCTGCTGTGAAGATCTCTTAAGTGCCCTGAAGATATTTTGTTTAATGTATTGGCAATTAACTTTTATCTCCTCATTACTTACACAAATTTCTGCAGCTGGCTTGAATTTCTTCACAGAAAATGGGTTTTTCTTTTCTACCACATGGTCAGGCTGGAAATTTTCCAAACCCCTATGCTCTCTGTCCCTTTAAAACGTAAGTTCCAATTTCAAATCATCTTTTTGTGAACACATATGACTGAACACTTTCAGAATCAGCCAGGTCACATCTCTAACACTTTGCTGCTTAGAAACTTCTTCTGCCAGATACCCAAAATTATCTTTCTCTAGCCCAAAGTTCCACAGATCTCTAGGATGGGGCACAATGCCACCAGTTTCTTTGCTAAAGCATAGCAAGAGTGACTTTTACTCCAGTTCTTAATAAGTTTTTCATCTCCATCTGAGACCATCTCAGCTGGGACTTCATTATCCCTATCACTATCAGCATTTTGGTGAAAGCCATTCAGCAAGTTTCTAGAAAGTTCCAAACTTTCCCACATCTTCTTATCTTCTTCTGAGCCCTCCAAACTGTTCCAGCATCTACCCATTACCCAGTTCAAAAGTGTCTTCCACATTTTCATGTAATCTTTGTAGTAGTACCTATTTCAGTACCAATGAACTGTATTAATCCATTCTTCATACTGCTATAAAGATACTGAGACTGGATAATTTACAAAGGGAAAAGGTTTAATTGACTCACAGTTCCACATGGCTGGGGAGACTTCAGAAAACTTACAATCATGGCAGAAGGCAAAGGGGAAGCAACTACCTTCTTTATAAGCAGCAGGAGAGAGAACACAAGGGAAACTGCCACTTTTAAAAACATCAAATCTCATGACAACTCCATTTTCAAAAGAACAGCCTGGGGGAAACAGCCTCCATGATCCAATCACCTCCCACCAGGTTTCTCCCTTGACATATGGGAAATATAATTTGAGATGAGATTTGGATGTGAAAATAGAGCCTAGTGATATCGTGGACACAGCAGTCAAGAGTGTAAATTTAAATTAGAAGTGGTGGATAGACTATTTCTAAAACAAAACTTTTTGTTATTTCTAGGTATGACATAGTGAGATTTAGGGCAATGTAAGGCAAAGAAGGAAAATGCTTGAGGAACCAGGCAAAGTATATTCTTCTAGAATTTAGAAGAAAGCTGTGAAGTAATTGTTAACTAAAATTAGCAATGAGGGACTAATTGCTATCCTGCAATAAACAAAAGTGACTCCTGATCATATAATAATTTATATAAACACATTGAATTTTAAAGAAATTCATCCAAAATTGAGTAAAATCAAATAAGTACTATTAAGTGACAATATGCATCAGCTGATATATAATTGATTCTAAAACAAAATAATGAAGAAATATAACCAATTAACCAAAAGAACTGAACTCCATAAGGTACAATCAGGAGACAGCTCTGTATTTTATTCTACATTTACCTTCAAACACGATTTTTCAGAATTCTATTCCTTGTTATTTAATCATACAAATTTTTAAATAGTCTCAGATACAAATGCAGATTTTTATTTCGGTGTTCAAAATCCCAATGTAAGCCAAAGAGAACAGTTATCTACTTTCTCCATCACTGACACATGGTGCAGACAGAAACAATGGATGTTGATTACGGGACATTATCTATACAACCTTTCTTCTTGCTTCACTCACCCTTGTGTTTCTAGATTTTCCAGGATTAGAAAAGGGAAAAAGGAATAACAATAAAAGGCTACTTTTTTTTCCCTCATTTGAACTTTTTATTGTTCTCTCTGAAAAGTTGAGTGGTCTCATTCATGGCTGGCTCTCAAATACTGTCTCTTTTTTTAAGTTGTATTACAGAATTGAATAGATGAATAATTGATTAAAAATCTCAAAGTCAAATTTAATGTAGAAGTTTAATAAATATTTGTAACTATTCTATAAATCATTTATCATATTTTCCTAAACAATAATGAAGAATCCCATACATTAAATGAAAAGGATAAGATAAATTGAAAAAGATACCTGAATCTCTTAATATATTACAATTTTATTCTATTTTCAATGCAACACAATGCATTTTGGCTTTATTAAATTACATATTTTGATTTAATTTCTTTATTTACATTCCTGTATACAAAAAATAAAGAGACTCTAAAACAATAAAATATCTTGAACTTCTTTTCAATTCAAAATTGGGACCATAGGAAAGCACCCTATACCATGATGATCTAGGAAGTCTTTATAATTTACCCTCTGAGTAATAATGATTATTTTATTTTTATATTAAATTTAACTTTACATTTATTAATAGAAATACCATATTAGATGTTTGCACATTATGTTTGAACACATCTACTTAGAAGTATTCTAGTTTGTGTTCTTAACATACTCTATTAGAAATATTAAGTGAATAGCCCATGACTGTACGTAGGAACTTTAATTCATAGCTCCAACATCTGACTTTAAATATCTTCTGTAAGCTTATATAGTATGTGTATTCTGTGAGTGTAAAGAGCAAGCACTGAAGATACTTATACATCATAAGAGAGTGCTTCATAAAAGATCTAATTGTTGCCTGATTGATATTTATGGCCAGTGGCAGAAAATCCGTTATTTAAATGTATTTTTAAATTATCAGGGCTGTGCAGAATAATTTATTAATTGCCACAATGGACATAGTCATCAGAATTTTTAGATCTGCATAATTTCATAGTTTACCAAAATAGAGTGGTTATTAGCTTGGATAGTGTATAGCATGAAAGAAAAAAATCAGTGGCTTTAAACGCTAAGACGAATGGGGAGAAAAGATTCGTACAGAATCATAACATTTACTAAATATATATCTGTTGGCTTAAAAAGAAGTTATAGAATTCATTTTTTCAAGATAGTTTAACCCATGATTTTTGTGTGTTTTATGGGACTGATTAAAACTTATAAATAAGCCGGGCGCGGTAGCTCATGCCTGTAATCCCAGCACTTTGGGAGGCTGAGGCAGGTGGATCATGAGGTCAGGGGTTGGAGACCAGCCTGACCAACATGGGGAAACCCCATCTCTACTTAAAAAAAAGTACAAAAATTAGCTGGGTGTGGTGGTGCATGCCTGTAATCTCAGCTACCTGGGAGGCTGAGGCAGGAGAATTGCTTGAACCCGGGAGGCGGAGGTTGTGGTGAGCTGAGAGCGTGCCATTGCACTCCAGCCTGGGCGAAAGTGAGACTCCATCTCAAAAAGAAAAATTATAAATATGCCAGGAGGGAAAAATAGATCTTAGATCTTAATCCAATCCAATTTGTAGCTTAAGACGTTTATAGATGTCACAAGACATAGTCATCAGAAAATTTCTTGCCTTGGACTTTACTATCTGGTCACTGCAATCAAATCATGAGGCAATGATTTTCAAGGAGTCATACTCTTCATGACATTGATTAATTCCATGAGAAATCTATTTAATGATATACAGATAAGATTTAGAAAATGTTCCATGGTCTTAAATTGAATTTTATATTAGCTATATATCATATTAATATGTAGTTAAGAGCATCATTTTTTTCTACCATGGAGTTAACAATGGAAACAGTTTCTATATGTCACCATTACACACATAGCCTCTCAAGTAAGATTTACCTATACTACAGTCCTGACTCTGCTGTATACTATCAGTTTGATAATTAACAAATTTATTTTCCAAAGCTGTTTTTCTTTAATCCAAATAATGGGTCAACAATAATAGTAAAATAATATGTGTTGTCAAGAGTAAATGAGATGTTCTCTATAAAAATTATATCCCGGAGTTAGCATTATAAGGACCATTTTATTGATATAACATAAATTTTCAACATGTTTGTGAAGAAGCAAAAGAAGAAAGGAGGAGAGGAGGAGTTGCTATGGAAAAGGAGAGAAGAGAAGAGATAGGAAAAAGAGGTGGAGGAGAAGAATAATTCTTCTAATGGAATTTGAGGTATCAAAAATACGAAAGATGAACTAAAACTTGATAAAGCACTGTACACAAGATGTATGTGTGCTTGTATTTTTACATGCCATTTTTTCTAAAACAAAATATATTTTAACTTTCTGAATATCACATAATATATGCGAATTTTGTAATTGTTTAACAAAATGAATAAGAAAATTTAAATATCCCAAACCACAAACAAAATATATAGTAACAATTATCAAAGCAATTTCCAGAATGTGGAATTGTGGATTCCATCACTCAATGTGTACTATTTATTTACTTTGAATGTTCCAGATTTCTTTCCATGTTATGAGCCTAAGTCCAGTCAGAGCTAATATAAGGCAAACTTTAGAGAACATGGCCTACTATTTACTCAGAAAACTAGGGATATGTAATAATTGACAAAGAAACATAAAATACAAAGCTAGCATATTCTCAGAAAACCTAGTTCTATAAATGCATACATATCTATGTACACACAGTGTGTGTTTATATACAGTCATGCACCACATAACAGCATTTTGGTCAGTGATGGACTGCATATGCAGTAATAGTCCCATAAGATTAAAAAACTGTATTTTATCAGACTTTTTCTATGCTTTGATACACAAATACTTACCAATGTGTTATA
Source organism: Cacajao melanocephalus (assembly GCA_963573385.1). Taxonomy (NCBI): domain Eukaryota; kingdom Metazoa; phylum Chordata; class Mammalia; order Primates; family Pitheciidae; genus Cacajao; species Cacajao melanocephalus. The sequence goes on from CAUYLG010007433.1 coordinate 47,517, forward strand.
ACAACCTGCAATATTAAATATAAGAATATGCTGTACAAATTTGTAGCTGAGAAGCAATAGGCTATAAAATGCAACCTAGGTGTATAGTAGGTGAGACCATCTATGTTTGTGTAAGTATATTCTATGATTTCACGCAATGATAAAATCGCCTAATGACACATTTCTTAGAATATATCCCCCTCATTAAGTAATGCATGACTGTATAGATGAACATGTGTGTATGTGTGTGTAGATGCTTGTGAGACAATGCAATGTTATAAGCTATTTGCATAAGTAAGATTCTTTCAAGTTACATTAAAATTTAATTTATTTTGAAATCAGGCTTATTAAATTTTCTTCACAAAAATATGCACGTTTATTATCAAAGTACAATGACTAAATTCAAAATATAATAAATCCATGAATCTGTATGATAGACCTATTATCTATTTATGAGCTGTTCAAACATTTTTAACAAAGAATTATTTCTCAAATCAAAATTTATTCAGAAATATACAACATGAAAGAGACAATATTTGAAATGTGCCATTTGAAATGCGTGTCTTCTTCTGAGGTTACAGGCATTATTCTCCAGTGACAAATTATTTGGTCTCTGAAACTAAAATATATCAAATAAAATTATATGATATATAATAGGTTTCAAAGACAATATTAAATTGATTAGTCATGAAATTTAAATTTAGTGTTAAATAAATGGATTTATAAATACAAAAATAAAATATATACTTTTATTTCAAATTGTTGCATTAACTTGGTAAATTTGAAACAGTAGAATAATATCCTTCCCTTTATATTTTAAATCAGTTTATTGGATAATTTTGTAGCATTAACTAATAACTGTCTTTAGATTAACTAAAAACATTGAAGACAAATGTAGTTATTACAAACTGAAGCCCACTTATCTATAAACTAGCATCTCTCCTTATTGAACCTTTCCTTTTATATTTAAATTTCCTTGCATTTGTCCTCTTTATTCCGATTGTTTTTTATAAAGAACACTTTAATAAAGTTGAAAGTCACCATAAATTACACAAATGATTTTACTTTGGGAATAATCCTGCCCATCATAACAAAGTAACCAACTTCTGACATAGCATCATCTAATTTTTACACTCTTTATTGAAATGTATTAATTTATATAAAGAATACAAATCTGTAGTGGTGAGAAGGCAGTACTGTCACGAATACCTGGGGACTACTATTTATTTTTCTTTTTTTTTACCTCAATACTACTAGATGAGATCAACAAAGGTTGTTTTGGAAATATTTTGATTATATATAGAATTTTAATAATCATAAAAGTTCCCTTGAAGTGTTATAACTTTATAAACAATTTAATAAAATTTCTGACATGTTTTTAGTGAGTTGTTATTTTCTTAACAAGAATTTATGGTTGAAACCCACACATCCAATCTGAGTAAAAAAGAAATTATATAAAGTTGACAGCCTATCTCCGTATAGAAAATAAAAAATTAGAACGTACTTTAATTATCACTAAATATATATTTATCTTTCTTTTAAATCTTGGATTTTAAAAACACATTAAATGTATCAGTAGTTGAACAATGTATAATATGAAATATTAATGAGTGGTTTTTGAACTGAAACAAATATTAGATGTTTACAGAAATAATTATAATAAATATGAAATATTATGTACTATTAATGAAAATCACATGTAAATGTAGTATAATACCTAACTGCATGCAGCTCAGCACTCATCTCATTATTTTGTTCATTCAGTCAGCCTTTCCCAAAACAGATGATTTTATTTGTGCAAAGGACATAGCAGGTTTAAAGACAATAAGATGCCTTAATTATATATTTGTCTAGAACAACAGGCAGCTTCGTAGAAGGGTGGAGTCTATTAATAATATGTATAATAACTGGTCACTTGACATTTAATTTTGAATCTGACAACTTGGGCCAGTTGTTTTAGAATTCTCATACAACCTAGTGTGCTGAAGAATGAATGTGAGGTATTTCGGTGACGGCAGTACATTTAACACTATACTTAAACATACTTTTCAGTGTAAGCAGAATTTTAAAAATACATAATTTTTTATGAGAGAGTGACATTTTTTTTGAGAAGGCTAGTTTTTAAAGTGGAAGGACAGAGCCCATTTATTAAACATGCCTAGAAATATCTGCAGGAAATATGAATAGAAACTGGTGACTTCTTTATAAAATATACCTTAAAGTTACATTGTTACTAACTTTGGGTTTTTTTATTTCAAGTAACAAACATGGAATGAAGTTAAGTAAAAAAAAAAAAAAAAAAAAGAAGAAGAAAAATTGCTTGAAATAACACGCTGTGGTTTTCCAAATTGAGTGAATATTATAGGAAGAAAACAAAGTAGCAAAGGTACTGGGGAGTTTGTAGGTATACTGAACATGACTTTCTGAATTCTTATGCAGAATTTTTTTCTGTCTCCTTAAAAGTGGGATTCCAAGGAAATAAGCCTAATGAATGAGCTTTAATTATACATCTCATACTCAATAGGAGAGTGGAAGAAAATTTGATTGACAAAACCCATTGATTGTAGGAAGGGTTGATATTTTTTAGAAAATGGAAAACCAATGCTGAATTGTAAAAGTTTTGTTAATGTGTAATTCATTTTGAAATCTCAACTTCATTTACATTTTTAGTAACATGACTAAAAAATTAATAACTTATTATCTTCATTTTATTTTGAGGGAAGATGGAAAACAACTAACTGCCATCCTCATATTATAATATTCAATTTACAAAAATCATCTTGCTGTTCCATATTTTCGATAGAGAAATTTCAAATATTTTCCTAACAACCTTTGTGCCTGCTCAAGAACAGTGATATGGCATATATTGACGATAATATTATTATTCACTTATTTAGTATAAATATATCGGTAGCATATTTCTATGGGAAAAGAATAGACATTTAAATACTGACTTTTATGTGTCAGAAATGCTATTGTATTTAATTATTAAAAACATGCTTTGAGACATGCATTAAAATTATCAATTTATTAATAAGACAAAAAAATTCAAAGAGATTAAATAGATTCTTTAATGACTCACAACAAGAAAGAAGAATGTGAATGAAAAATAAAATTCTTCCCTATATACTCTTGTATTTTATGCTGTTAGATTATGTACAAAATACAAACAGGAATAATATGTTATCTTCATAGAAGTTATATTTTGGTCAGTGGTATAAATCATGTAAATTAAAATGATTAAGTGCAGAAATATGTACAAAATTATAGGTACACTTTTATTTATTTATTAGGAGACAGTCTTTAGCTCTGTCACCCAGACTGGAGTGCAGTGGTGAGATCTCAGCTCACTGCAACCTCTCAATTCTGGGTTCAAGCAATTCTCCTGCCTCAGCCTCCTGAGTACTTGGGATTACAAGTGCGAGCCACCATGCCTTACTAATTTTTGTATTTTTGGTAGAGAAGAGATTTCACCATGTTAGCTGGGCTGGCCTCAAACTCTTGGCCTCAAGTGATCTGCCCACCTTGGGCTCTAAAATGCTGGGATTACAAGTATGAGACAATGCACCTGGCCTATAGATATAGTTTCAGAGAAAAAAGAGATTATTTTGGAATGAGATGATGTATCAAAGGATTCTTTGTGAAAAGTTTAGAATTTGATAACAGCAATTATTTTAAAAGACATATCAGATGGAAAAGTATTTTATGTGAAAGGAATATTGTGAGTTAAGTTGGTGGGATGGACAGTTGGGCCAGAATTTAACGTGTGGCTTTTAACATAAGAATAATAACAATTTGTAACTATTTTATATAATCCAGCATACTCTGTATGAAGGGAGAAAACTTTTTCTATCAAAATGCTCTAAGAGGAAAATATTAGAGCAACTATTTTCATGAATATGCTTAATAAATAGTTAAGGAACTATTTTCACTAATATGCTTAATATAATATTAAAAATAGTGGTAGAAAGTTTCCATTCTACATTCATTGAAACTAAAATAATAAATTTCAGTGAAAATAATTCCTACTTGAGTTTTGCAAAAGAGAAATTTGAGTCTTATTACTATAATTTTAAATCATTTTTATATACAATTATAATTTATTTTTTTTATAAACTCTCTTCACAAGATACTGAATATTTTTAGCTAACTCCTCTCTCATTTTAAAAATTCATTTGGGACTAAGGAAGAAGTGCTTGTAAAACTTTAGAGTATTTTATAAACAACAAAGGTAGCATTTTATCTGCTACCATTTTACCCTTCACTCCTGCACAGAAGTGAGGAGGTAAAGTCATTTGGGGATATGGGCATTAACTTTCTTACAAGAAGGTTACTTTCCAATATTATACAAATATAGAGTTTTCCAAAGAGGCATATTTCATTCAGGTTGTACAGTTAATGTCAAGGTCCCAGAAGGTCATTATCCTTTTCAAGTCAGTTGGAATGACATCTGCCTCAAGCAACCTAGAGGCACAGCTGATTGTTCTTGTTTTATAGTAAGAATATAAACTCTTCCTGTAACTTATGGTTTATGTCAGTATAACTCTAGTGGTAGAACAGATGCATTTGGGAACAAGAGGTAGGAAATATAAATCAAGTTTATTTACTTAAAATATGACTGGATTATAAATGAAAATATATACAAATAGCTATTAAAATAAGTGTAGTTTTAAACTTCAAAGTCTCATTGAAGACTTGAATGACAGTAAAGGGAAAATTGTTAACTCCACATTCATGGCTGGATTTCCAGATTTTATTTCTTATAATACTGCTTATCTTGGCTTAAAAATAAATGTACAAATCAAAACAATATAAATATACATATGTCCTCATTAGAGAACTCATAATTCAACCTGATACTTGTTATTCTTATTGTTGTTGTTACTCTTATAAGCTCTGGTCCAAGCCTGGACAAAACCTTTACTCTGAATTCCCATTAGCATGACAATATGCTGTATTTCTTACACATTTCTCAACAGGAAATAATATGCAATGTGGTGCTTTCGCTTATTGGAGCTGTGGAAGATGTAACCTAAAACAAAGAAGAGAGTGTAGATTCTTACAATAATCAAAATTTTGGTTCACATTATTTTTCAAGCTTTCCTTACATTAATGATTTAAAAGAAGATCTCATTAATCCTCTTGCAGTGGGAAAATATATAATCTATTCCACCTGTAAAGGTCACAGGTTGAAAGGGAGCCAGATCATAGAATCAAAGCTCAGCAGATAGTTACTGCATACTATAAAATACACAATTGAATCAAAATTGGAGCAGATTCCTGAGGCAGATATTATTATTACAATTTAATATGTTGCTGTATGTAAAATAAGATATAAGACCAAGTTCAAGGCTTTGCTACCTACTGATAATTGCAGAGTGGCTGGTGGTAGAGAACATGAGGAAGTTGTGTGGTTTTTAACTATGCTATCACTATCTTAAAAATAATCACTTCCTTCAATGCAGGTGTATCAATAGATTTGCTTTATATTTTTAAATGACTTACTTAGAAACATTACTTTCTTGCAAGAGCCCATTAAAAGAGAATAAAGTTTTGATATTGATGATAAATTTAGAGCATGTACAATTGTTATAGACTCTACTGGTGAATCACAAGTTCCATGATATTACAATTGACATGTTACTTTTACTATTTTAACAATCTTCATAGTACCCACACACACAAAGCACACTTTTCTTTATTCTTGAATTTCAAGAGAAGATATTTTTGCTGATCACAATTGATATGGTTTGAATCTTGAATTCCCATGTGTTGTGGGAGGGACCTGATGGGAGGCAATAGAATCATGGCGGGGGGGCAAGTCTTTCCCATTGCTATACTTGTGATAGTGAATAAGTCTTGTGAGATCTGATGCTTTTAAAAAGAGGAGTTCCTCTTCACAAGCTCTCTCTCTTTGCTTGCTTCCATCCAGGTAAGACATGACTTGTTCCTCCTTGCCTTCTGCCATGATTGTGAGGCTTCTGTTGAAGTTCCACATGCAACTGTAAGTCCAATTAAAATTCTTTCTTTTGTAAACTGCCCAGTCTCGGGTATGTCTTTATCAGCAGTGAGAATAATAGAGTAAAGTTGTCCCAAGTGTGCAGCGCTACAGAAAAGATACCTAAAAATGCAGAAGTGACTTTGGAACTGGGTAAGAGGTAGAGGTTAGAAGAGTTTGGAGGACTCAGAGGAAAACAGGAAAATGTGGGAAAGGTTGGAACCTCCTAGAGACTTGTTGAATGACTTTGCCCAATATGCTGATAGTAATATGGACAATAAAGTCCAGGCCGAGGTGATCTCAGATGGAAATGGGAAACTTGTTGGGAATTGGAGCAAAGGTGACTCCTAATATGTTTTAGCAAAGAGACTGGTGGCACTTTACCACTGCTCTAGAGATCCGTGAAGCTTTGAATTTCAGAGAGATGATGATATCTGGTGGAAGAAATTTCTAAGTAGCAAAGAATTCAAGATGTAACGGGTGCTGCTAAAGGCATTCAGTTTTATAAAGGAGGCAGAGCATAAAAGTTCAGAAAATTTGCAGGCTGACAAAGTGAGAGAAAATACAATCTCATTTTCTGAGGATAAATTCAGGCCAGCTGCAGAAATTTGCATAAGTAACAAGGATCTGAAATTTAATCCCCAAAACAATGGGGAAAATGTTTCCAGGACATGTTAGAGGTCTTCATCGCAGCCTCTCCCATCAGAGACCTAATACCTGGAAGGAAAAAGTGATTTTGTGGGTTGGGCCCAGGGTCCCTGTGCTATGTGCAGCCTAGGGACTTGGTGTTGTGTCCCAGCTGCTCCAGCCATGGATGAAATGGGCAAACACAGAGCTTGCCCCATGGCTTCAGAGGGTGCAAGTCCGAAGCCTTGGCAGCTTCCATGTAATTCTGAGCCTGTGAGTGCACAGAAATCAAGAATTGAGGTTTGGGAACTTCCACCTAGATTTCAGATGATGTATGGAAATGCATCATTTATTCAGCGTCCATGACTTTGTGGCTTCTTTGCAGAAGTTTGCTGCAGAGGCAAGGCTGTCATGGAGAACCTCTGCTAGGGCCGTGCAGAAGGGAAATGTGGGGTCAGAGTCCCCCACACAGAGTACCTACTGGGGCACCACCTAGTGGAGTTGTGAGAAGAGGGCCACTGTCCTCCAGACACCAGAATGATAAATCCACCAACATCTTGCATCATGCACTGGGGAAAATTGCAGATACTCAACAGGAGCTGGTGGAAGTAGCCAGAAGGGAGGCTGTAACATGCAAAGCCACAGTGGCAGAGCTGTCCAAGACCATGGGAACACACCTCTTGCATCAGCATGACCTGGATCAGGGCAATGCATCCTTGAGGATGAAAAAGTGGGAGCATTAGGAGAGTTAGACTAAAAAAACATGAGAAAACATTTGAAGGTAATGGATCTGTTCACTGTGTTAATACAACGCATTTTTACAGATAAGACTTACCAACCTGTACAATTTAAATATGCACAGTTAATTGTAAAAAAAAAAAAAAAGTGTAAGTAAATAGAAAAGAAGTCACAAAGTCACTTGACACTGAATAAATGTTTCAAAAACGTTATCATAGGGAAGGGAAAGCCTCATATGTGCTGTAAACATTAAATAACATGCCACTAGACTAGACGCATAATGTGGGAAGCATGGGAGGGCATTTCAGGCAAAGGAAGCAAAGGAAGAATAAAGCATTAATGTCAAGGAGTGTTGGGAAGGAAGTGATAATACTGGGACAAAAAACTATGACAGGGTGATGAACAACTACGAAGATAACATTGGTAGATAGATTTATCCTCTAAGGGATGGCAATACAGTAAAGGATTTACAAAAAGGTTCACATAATAAAGTGTGTGTGTTAGTGAAACAAAAGTTCTGACAGAGAGCAAGACTGAAGGGAGAGAACATTAAGACAAATAAGAATATGCCACGTTAAATAAGATAAAAATTAATATTTTAATGTTATAATACTCTATACCCTATTAACCTTAAGAACTTTTAAAAATCATGTAAAATATAAATCAAGAATATTTGTATGGTGAGATTATATAATCAAATAGCAATTAAAAGACCCCAAATTCTAAAATACATTCTAAGTAGTATATATTTTTTTCTGTTAGTAAGTGAAAAATCTATTTCAATCATATCTAATAAACTTGCTCATTAGAAATAGCATATAGTGTTTTCAGCTGACTATTAAATATGAGTCTGTCACATTTCATTATTATTAAGGTATTATTAGTATCCATTTCTTTCTTTCAAAGACATTAACAGCCTATTCACTAGATAAAATCAGCTAATTTTTCCAACATTACACTTAAAATAAATCTTTCTTTCTGGATTGTTTGATGGTAACTTTTGAAAAGAACTTGTATGATATAGACAAAAATAAGTTACAAAATACACATTTATGAAACATGATTAAAACACAGTGGTACATGAGTCTAGAATTACAGAAAACAATCAGCATATAAATAGAATCTGAGAAGAAGTATTAGCCTTGAAAACAAAGGTTGTATCATTTATAGTATCTGCAATATTCGTAATATTAATCTTGTGGGTTTTTTTTTATTTTAAACAAACCAAGGCCATTTTGGGTTTTGTTGTTTCATTTTACTTATAATGGACACATAATTTTACATATTTATGAGTTAAAGTACAATGTTTCTGTACGTGTACACATTGTATAATGATTAAATCAGTGTAATTAGCTTATCCATAACTTTAAACATTTACCATTTCTTTGTGATGATAGCATTCAAGATCATCTCTTTTAATTACCTTGAAATATACAAAGTATTATTGTCAGCTATTGTCACCCTACTATGTAATAGAACACCAGAGGTTATTTTTCCTGTCTAACTATAACTTTGTACCTAATATTCAGATAGGCAAGTAACTTCACGTCCAGTATAACTTTGGCATATAGGTAACCTGATCAGAATGAATGGTAAACAGTCTTGGTTTATCGTGCTGACTAACAGAGACATCAGTGGTCATAATAATCTTTATTCAAATGTGTTTCCATTTGTAGGAAAATTTTATTTATAGTTTGGAGGTGCTCAGCTCTGCCTTTCTTTGTTGTTTATTGTTTTGATACAATTGTCCACAGTTGTATGTTTTGATATGAATATTTTAGATTATTTAAAAGTATTAGTAAGGAGGGTTAAAAATTATAGCATGAATACATTAGCATGTTTATTATAACCAAATAGAGAAGTTTGTCCCTTTTTTAATAGAATTTTAAACATATGTGAGTTGTTTTTGTATTTTTTTTTTTTAATGTGGCTATATCAAGTGACTGGTACCTCTGGAAAATTGCTTTTTCTGCAAAATATGTCTGTTTTGGTTCATTTCCCTTATCATGTGAAGCACTAACAGTGGAAGAAAAGCAAACCATTCGTCTAAAATAATCCTGAAAACTGTATGCATGTAATTTTTTTCAACTCATTACCAGATTTGGCTATAAAGTTACATACTTAAATGACATCTAAAAGGCCAGGAATTAGGAGGGTAGTGAAAGCGTGCATTAATCATGAGGAAATGGCTAAAAAGAGCATCATAAATCTGCAGTGTTCACTCACATAAATGATACTGGACCATTTCCCATCTGTCATATTCTATGAAGATTTGCACTGTCCTTTGCTCAGATGCGTTGTCCTTGAAGTGCAGTTAGCATTGTAGTGTGAAACACCAACTGTTCTGCCATGACAGAATGAGTCTAGGCAGCAAGCATCTGATACTGTGAGAGCCTTATGGCTACTGAAGAATAAATGTGGCAACAGTTATGTCCAGGAGGCATCATCAGTGCTTACAACTGCCAAAACAGGATTTCGAGAATATCCATTTAAGAGTCCTGTCAATTAATTATAATGACAATAGTATAGCAACTAATTTACTTCAAGTGGCTCCCTCTGCTAAACTCATAATTTTATTAATGCTGGTCACTTATATTTTTCCTTCAAGGTACACACATATATACACATAGACACATATATATTCTATAGATTTATATGTATATATCTATCTATATGTATTTCTTTATGAGTTGAGTTTCATTTAATTACACATTAAAATTGACTTCCAGCTTTGTGACAGAGATGCTATTTCCTATTTCTTAGGAATGAGCTTTAATTCCATTTTGTGGGATCTTTGGAATAGTGGACTGTAAAAAATCTCTTTGGTTTCACCATAGCTAACACTTGCTGAGTTCCTAAACTTTCCAGACATTATATTAAACATTGGAACCCAATGAACATGCAATCCCTTTGCCATAAGATGTAGGGTTATAGCATCCTGCTCTTAAGCTTTACATGGACTTTTCAGCAGCCCATTGGAATTTATAACCTTGTGTCCAGACTGAGATTGGTTTTCAGTTTGATGTAATATTACGTATCTATTTCTGCTTTTGTCGCTGGTGCTTTTGAGGTCATATACAAAAAAAAAAGTTTGTCCAGACAAATATCAAACGGTTATTTTTCTATGTTTTCTTCCTGGAGTTTTGTGGGTTCAAATCTCATATTTAAGACTTTAAACTATTTTGATTTAATTTTTATGAATGGCATAAGATAGAGGTCTAATTTCATTCTTTCGCAAGTGGAGATCCAGTTTTATCAACACCATTTGTTAAAGAAATTATTCTTTTCCTATTTTTTTTGGTGCCACTGTCAAATATTAGTTATTCATATCTAAATGGGATAATGTCTTGGCTGTCTATTTTGTTCCATTGGTCTACGTGTTTGTTTTTCTGCTAGTAACATACTACTGTGATTACTATAGCTTTGTAATAGACTTTACAATCAGGATGGATGAAGTCTCCTGCTCTGTTCTTTCTTAATATTGCTTTGGCTTTTGGTGATCTTTTGTGATAAAATAATTTTAATATTGTTTTGTTCTTTTTTCATGAAAAAATGCCGTTGGATTTTTAATAAGGATTACATTAAATCTGTAGATGACAATGGGTAGTATGGATATTTTAACAGTATTAATTCTTCCAGTCCATGCACACAGTATATCTTTCCATTCAATTCATCTATGTCTTCTTCAAATACTTTCATCAGTGTTTTATAGTTTTTTGTGTAGAGATCTTTCACCTTCTTGGAGATGCGTGTGTGTATGTGTGTGTGTGTGTGTGTGTGTGTGTGTGTGAGAGAGAGAGAGAGAGAGAGAGAGAGAGAGAGAATTCATTTATTAGTTGAAGTTATTTTATTCCATGGAGTCTTTAGGGTTTTCCATATATAAGATCATGTATTCTGCAATTAGAGACAATTTACATTTTCCTTTCTGATTTATATCCCTTTTATTTTGATATCTCACCTAATTGCTCTAGCTAGGACTTTTAGTACTATGTTGAATAGACGTGAGAGTCAGCATCCTTGTTTTGTTCTTGATCTTAGAGGACAAGCTTCAACTTCTCATGGTTGAACATGATTTTAGCAGTGAGCTTGTCATATATGGCCTTTTTTCTGTTGAAGTAAAGTTCTATAGCTACTCATTGACAGATTTAATCATGAAACGATATTGAATTTTGTCAAATAGCATTTCTACATCTATTCCAATGATCACATGGTTTTGTCCTTCAGTTATTTTGTTCTTCATTCTGTTAATGTGGTGTACCACATTTATAGATTTGTGTATGTTGAACTATTGTGGTATCCTGGAGATAAGTCCCACTTTATCATGGTGAATGATCTTTTTGATGTGTTATTAAATTTGGTTTGATAGCATGTTGTTGAGAATTTTTGCATCAATATTTATCAGGGATATTGTCCTGTAATTTCATTTTCTTATAGTATTCTTGTCTGACCTTGATATCAGGGAAATGTTGGCCTTGTAGAGTGAGTTTTGAAATTTTCCCTATTCTTTAATCTTTGGGGTAAAAGCTTAAGAAGGATTGGTACCTGCTCCTTAAATATTTGGTAGAAACCAGCAGGGGAGCCATCAGATCCTGGGCTTTTATGTGATGGAAAACTATTACTAATTCAATCTTTTAATATTTTGTTGATCTCTGCAGATTTTCTACTTTCTCTTGATTTAGACTTGGAATTTACCCATTTCTTCTAAATTATACAATTTATCACATAATTTTTCATAATAGTCAATTATGAAATATTGTATTGATGTGGTATTAGTTACAATATCTCCTCTGAAATTTTTAACTTTATTTGAGTCTTTTCACTCTTCTTAGTCTAGCCACAGGTTTGTTGATTTTGTATATTTTTTTCAGAAAAACAACTTTCAGATTCATTGATCTTTCCTACTTTTAAAATTCTCTATTTGATTGATTTTTGCTCTGATCTTTTTTTTTTTTCCCCTCTACTGATGCTGAGCTTAGTTTGTTCTTTTTTAGTTCCTTGGGTTTTAACATTAGGTTGTTTATTTGGAATCTTTCTTCTGTCCTGATGTACATTTTTTTTTTTTTTTTTGCTATAAAGATCTCTTTTAGAACTGATTTTTCTGCATTGAATACATTTGATCACAAGCTATTTTTACATTTCCCTTTTAATTTCTTCTTTGACCCTTTGGTTGTTCAGTAGCATGCTGTTTAATTTTTTTGTTTGTTTTGTAAATAAAGTTTTATTGGAACAGAACTGTGGCCACTCATTTACTTTTTGCTGATGGCTGCTTTTGCATATGACTTCAGAGATGACCTGTTGCAACAAGGACCATATGGACCACAAACCTAAAATATTAACTATGTGATTCTTTTTTAAAATTGTACTTTAAGTTCTGGGGTACATGTGCAGATCTTGCAGGATTGTTGCATGTGTGAACCTATGCTGTTTAATTTTTATATGTTTTCATATTTTCCACAATTTCTCTGTTATTGATTTTTATTTTCATAACATTGTGATTAGGAAAGGTATGTGAAATGATTTCAGTGTTTCTAAATTTGTTCAGACTTATTTTGTGGCCTAATAAGTGATCTATCCTGGGGAATATTATGTGTGCCATTGAGAAGAATATGAATTCTGTTGTTGCCAGAATGAATGGTGTGTTAGGTCCATTTAGTCTAAAGTGTAGTTCAAGTTCAACGTTTTCTTATTTACTGTCTGGATGATTTGTCCATTGCTGAAAGTAGGGTATCAAAGTACCCTATTATTATTGTATTATAATCTCTTTCTCCCTTGACATCTGTTAATATTTGCTTAATATATTTAAGTGCTCTGATCGTGGATGTGTATATATTTACAATTGTTATAGATATCACCTTTATGAATTGAAATATTTCTAAGATATAATGACCTTTCAAAGTTTATAAAGTCTAATTTATTTTGTATAATTATAGATACATTTCTTCTCTTTGGTTTTCATTTGCATGGTTATCTTTTTCTGTGTTTTAACTTGTAATCTATTCATGGCCTTAAGTATGAGGTGAGTTTCTTGTGGGGAGCATATAGTTGCGTCTTTTTATTTCTTTTCTTTTCTTTTCTTTTCTTTTCTATTGATCTATCTATCTATCTATTTGAGATGGAGTCTCGCTCTGTCACTCAGCCTGGAGTGCGCTGGTGTGATCTTGGCTCACTGCAACCTCCACCACCCAGGCTCAAGCGATTCTCCTGCCTCAGCTTCCAGAATATCTGAGATTATAGGCATGTGCCATGATGCCCAGCTGTTTTGTAACTTTAGTAGAGATGGGGTTTTGCCATTTGGCCAGGCAGGTCTTGAACACCTGACCTCAAATGATCTGCCTCCTTGACCTCCCAAAGCGCTAGGATTACAGGTGTGAGCCACTGCACCTGGCTGGATCTTTCTTTTTAAGTCATTCAGATAGTTTGTGTCTTTTGATTAGGTAAATTAATAAATTTACATTCAAAATAATTATTGTTAGATAATGACCTGATATTGCCATTTTGTTCATTGCTTTCTGATTCTTTGGTAGATCCTCTGCTTCTTTTGCTTTTCTCTTTTGATATTAAATGATTTTTCTCTAGTGGATTTGTTTGATTTCTTACTTTTTTTTTTTTTTGTCTTTTGTGTATCTTCTTTGGATTTTTGCTTTCTGGTTACCATAAGGCTTACTTAAAACTTCTTATAGTCATAAAAGACTATTTTGATCTGATAACAATATAATATTGATCACATAAATTAACTCTAGACTTTTACTCAACCTTGTTACATTTAATGATTTGATGTCATGGTTTACATATTTTTATGTTTTATATCCCTTAACTATTCAAGCTAATAGTATTTTGTTTTTCCATTTAGCTTTCATACTGAAAATAAAAGTGGCTTACATACCACCAATATAGTATTAGTGTATTCTGAATTTGATTATACACTTGCTTTTACCAGTGTTTTATAGTTTCATATATTTGTGTATTACTAATTCGTATTATCTTCTCTTAGCTTGAAGAACTCCCTTTAGAATTTCTTTAAAACATGTCTGTTAATGATAAGCTCCCTTTAGCTTTTATTCTTCTGGAAAAGTCTTTATTTCTCTTTCATTTATAAAGTACAACTCTACTGCATACAGTATTCTTTGTTGATTGTTGTTTTGTCCTTCAGCACTTTGAATATATCATTTTACTCTCTTCCTGGCCTGTAAGATTTCTGTTCAGAATTCTGTTGTTAGCTTTATTGAAACTCCCTTATATTTGACTTGCTTCTGTAGATTTTTTTTTGTAGAATTTACTTTTCTCTCTTTGAGTTCCCCCAAATTCAAAAACTGTTCAGGATTTTATGAGTTTAGTAAGAGTGTTTTCTTTTAAAAAAACAATTGGAAACACTGGTTATTTTACCAAGACTTTGACTAGAATAACATATTTTTAGGTAAAGTTTCAGCGAAGCTAACTTAAAAGAGCCTATGTGGCCAATGAATTCTTGCTGCACTTTATGCACATAATCAAGCCAAGTATCATAAGCCTAAAACTTATTTTGAAAACAGATTGATCTTACTGTAATTTCTCTTTAGTAGAAATGGAGGACCAGAAAGAGAGAAAAAAATCATTTCAATGGAAGAGTCTAACACTTGTTACTAGATTTCAGCCCTGACTTTTGTTTTTGAGTGCAGATTGAGTCATAAATTATTTCTTAGCTACAATTCTCTAAAGAGTACCAGATTATAATTTTTCTTCATAATTTTAGTTGGTGCTCTAATGGAATAGGTTTCTTTTTCTGTTCTGTCACACAAATACTCTTGATTGTCAAAATTTTGTTATTTATCTCACCTTGTTTTGCTACCAGGGAAACCAGAAACACGGTATTCTGAAGACTAGAGATGTGAATCTCCCTCATTTGGCATACTACTGGGCCCGAATTGTTTCACTGCAAATTCCTTGCTGCTAAGATTGTACAAACACCCTCACTCTAGACCCAGGGACTATCATGGAAGAGGTGGACATATGAGATTATAATAGCTGGTTTGAAAGACAAAATTAGTTCAGACCCTCTAGATCAAGTATGAATACATGGATACCTAACAAGGTAAAACAAGGAACTTTGCCTTCTGAGCTATTATGTAATACCCTTTCATCTATCCTAACCATAAAGAATTTTCTGCTTTTCTCATAGAAAATTATCACTGGGAGAATATACAGATGCCTTATGACAAAGCCTCCTGGGTATAATACTCCTAGTTATGAAATTTATGCAGATATATATTAAAAAATTTATCAGTCACCTTAGGGCAAATTACTAAAAGACTGCAAAAAGCACTGCAGCACATCCACGATGTGCTTATATGGGTATATGCTCAAAAAATGAAATCAGTATAATTTCATTTTTATTGATGATAGCACAACAAGTCTCTAAAATGACTTAGCTTAAAATGTTTTAACAGTGCTTATTTTTTGTATGGCTAATTACTATATATCTGTAACTAAGACTGAGGCTATTGTAGCTCATTCAGTTTTGTAACCTCATCCTAGCTCTTTGTTTGTTGGTCTTTTACTTAAAGGTTAATGAATGTCTCTGTTCACATCCATTCCCATCTGGCCTAGAACATTTAAATTAGCTATAAGTCTTTTCACTGTAAGTCCCTTGGACATGGGGAGATTCCACCAAGGGACAGAATGAACCCAAAGCAGGCAGTCATGCCACCCTGGCAATGCTATGGGAAAATAAGTAGGTGGTCACTGATGTTCCCTCTGGAAAATCGGGGCTGGAAAGAGGATAATTTATACCCAAAAGTTAAATTCTTTATATATATATATATATATATATATATATATATATATATTTTTTTTATTGTACTTTAGGATCTGGGGTGCATGTGCAGATCATGCAGGATTGTTGCATAGGTACATACATCACAATGTGGTTTGCTGCCTCCATCCCCCTGTCACCTATATCTGGCATTTCTCCCCATGTTATCCCTCCCCAACCTCCCTACCCCCTGCTGTCCCTTCCCATATTCCCTCCCTACAGACCCCAGTATGTGATGCTCCCCTCCCTGTGTCCATGTGTTCTCATTGTTCAACACCCACTTATGAGTGAGAACATGTGGTGTTTGATTTTCTGTTCTTGTGTCAGTGTGCTGAGAATGATGGTTTCCAGATTCATCCATGTCTCTACAAAGGACACAAACTCGTCGCTTTTTTATGGCTGCGTAGTATTCCATGGTGTATATGTGCCACATTTTCCTTGTCCAATCTACCATCAATGGGCATTTGGGTTGGTTCCAGGTCTTTGCAATTGTAAACAGTGCCACTATGAACATACTTGTGCATGTGTCTTTATAATAGAACGATTTATTCAAAAAGTTTAATTCTAAGACCCCACAACCATCTGAATGGATCATTCTTCTTGGCTAAGGATATTATAAAGTTAACCAGAAACATTTAGTCAGGCTGTGATATAACGGGGGTCAGACTCACATCATTATACCCTCCTCCCTTTTGGAATTCAGGAAAAGCCTAGCAGTATTAACATCAATACAGATCTTAAGTGTGATGCCTGCTACTTAGAGGCTTCATCTTCATGATAAACTGTTGGTCTCCTCAAACCCTTATCATAATCCAGACAATCCTTTTTATTGATAATAACACAATCAATTGCCAATCAGAAAATTATTAAACCTACCTATGACCTAAAAATCCCTACTTCTAGCAGTCCCACCCTTCCAGATTGAATCAATGTAAATTCTACATATATTTGATTGATGTCTCATGTCTCCCTAAAATGTATAAAAATAGGTTGTGTCCCAGCAACCTTGGACACATGTTCTCAGTGTCTCCTGAGGTCTGTGTCATGGGCCATTAGTTACTCATATTTGGCTAAGAATAAATCTCTTCAAACATCTTACAGAATTCGACTCTTTTGGTCAACACCGCAATTAGAACATATATATTGATAGTTTGCAAGAACTTTACATAACATCCACAATAGCCAACTTTTATTTTATAAATATAGGAATTGAAAATGTCAGGGGGAGAGAGATCCAAGATGGCTGATTAACAACAGCTCAGGATTGAAGGTCCCAGTGAAAGCGCAGAGAGCGAGTGGACGCCGCACTTTTAGACGAATTTTTGTTGCCCACAGACTGGGAGATTCCCGGCGGAGGAGCCACACGGGTCGCCAG
>CAUYLG010007434.1:0-16624 GCA_963573385.1 Cacajao melanocephalus
GGAGCGAGTTTACTTCTCTCTCCTCAATGCCTTCATTTCTCATGTACTGCTGCAACCCTAGTAATAACTGCTAATGAAAATTATAACCTCTGGTTTGCTGAGATCAAGAGAATGAGACAGAGTCTTGCTCTGTCACTCAGCTGGAGAGCAGTGGCACAATCTCAGCTCACTGCAACCTCCGTCACTGGGTTCAAGCCATTCCCCTGCCTCAGACTCCTGAGTAGCTGGGACTATAGGTGTGCGCCACCACGCTTGGCTAATTTTTTGTATTTTAGTAGAGTTGGGGTTTTCACCATGTTGGCCAGGATGGTCTCCATCTCCTGACCTCATGATCAGCCCACCTCGGCCTCCCAAAGTGCTGGGATTACAGGCGTGAGCCACCGTGCCCAGCCATAAGTCATATATACATATATACATAGTCTCTGCATACCTAAGTGCCCTGTTCTACAGATCAAGAACAAAAATGCTATTAGAAAGAGTTTTGTACAACTGCTTAGAATAAGTACATTTTAAAATACACAACAAAGGTAAAAGCTCATTAAAAATCTTCAGTCCTCCTGAGACTCTGAGCTTTCCAGGAGTCAACCAAAGATTGCAGCTGCTTAAAGAGAACTCTGTTAACCTAAGGACTACCCTCCTTCTCTAAGAGACAGAAAATACAAAGAGACTTTCTTATTCAGTTACGACTGCAGGGAAGCTGGGGTTTAAGAAAATAATAAAACTCCCCGCACAACCGAAGAAAAATAACTTGCAAAAGCGTCACTTTTACCAAGGGAGGAAGACTTTCTACCAGTGTCGCTGATAAGAAACTATGCCAAATGGGGCTGCAGCTCCAAAAGTGGGTTGGACGCATCCGTGACATTTTTTTTCTCCAAGTCTCTGCAATCTGTTTCTTGCCATCTGCTAGGATATTGGTACAGCCACATCTGAGTCAGAATGCCCATCTCTTAGCAAGACAGAATGATGCTCTGCTCGCCATTTACTCATGGGAGCCACAACCAAACTGTCTCAGATATCCGGCACATGAGGGGGAAAGGGTGGGCTCTCAGGCGAAAGAAGGCAAGAATCTGGACCTCAGCTGAGCGGGCAGCAAGTCTGGAGGAAGCTCATCCACGCTCTCCAGTTGGAGAAGGCGTCGTTTCAGACTCATGACAGGGCACCGGAGTTACAATCCCGGGGAAATAGCACCATTTCCACTGCAGGCAGTCCTGGCAGCTTTGTGTTTGCACAACTACAGCCCTGCCTTACTGCAGAGCTTCCCCGGGCGATTTTCAGGAGAAGCACAACGTAATGGTGATGAAACTAATTATATGCCTGATTTAAATAGCTTTCTTCCAAAGAACTCAAAGCGTGTTCATGTGCATTTTCTCACTTCCTGGTTCCAACACACCCACGAGACAGTAAGAGGAGGCATGACCATCCCGCAATGTCTATGGAAACAGCCCCCAACGCGGTGTTCCAGGAGGACGCTTGCATGCTGCCTGTGTCACTAGCACAGTCGCTGTTTAGTGGTTGTCAAGGCAGGCTTCACCACCTTCTGGAAACCTAGAATGCAACACCCAAAGAAATCAACCAATCCTCCCAATTTTTTTTTTTTTGAGATGGAGTTTCGTTCTTGTTGCCCAGACTGGAGTGCAATGGCGTAATCTTGGCTCACTGCAACCTCCGCCTCCCAGATTCAAGAGATTCTCCTGCCTCAGCCTCCCGAGTAGCTGGTATTACAGGCATGCACCACCACGCCCGGCTAATTATATATTTTTAGTAGAGATGGGGTTTCTCCATGTTGGTCAGGCTGGTCTCCAGCTCCCAACCTCAGGTGATCCGCCCGCCTAGTCCTCCCAAAGTGCTGGGATTACAGGTGTGAGCCACCGCACCCGGCCCAATCCTCCCAGTTTTTATATGTGTTCAACATAAAAATGCTTATAAATGAAGCTGAACATGTCAACAGGACATAACACGCAGGAAAAAGACTTAGACTCTCTTTATATCAAAAATAAAGAGTTAGCTTCCTAAAAGTAAGTCACACTTGAAAAATCTGAGAAGTAACATTCACAGCTTATAGACAAGTTTCAGAACGTGACTTTCTGAAATGTTCTGTCTTATCATTGATTCCATGGCCTTCATGGTTTTACAAACTTTCACTGAAAAGCAAACAGCAGAACCACAAAGATGACGGACTAATCTCATAGAGCAGATCTGAATTCCAAAGTGTCAGATACACAGACAGCATAGGGTGAGAAAACAGAGCATTAAAAAAAAATAATAAGCAGATGGCCAATGAGTTAGGAGGACCAGAGCCATCAATTTATGTGGGCTTATCTTGTTTATTTACTCAGCTATTGGCACAAAGCAATATGCTTACCCTAGCAACAGCTATGTCATATGCTTCTGAGCTTGCCAGATACCCGGCTTCTAATTTTAAAAACCACCACTTCGCAATCTGCAAGAGGCCCCTTTTATGATCAATGTTAAATATGCTATTTCAAGTCTCTGACACATAGCCTTGATATTTCTCCCTTATATTTACATTTTTAAACACACTTGTGATTTCTTAAAAATACATATAAAGTTTGTACATATTCTGGAATCTGGCTATAATTCTTTTAGTGTCTATGCAGCAATATAATCCTAAACTGAAGGTGTTTCGAATAAGGCAGTCATCTTAAACAAAGTCCAATGGGTTCCACTTGGCTGGGGACAGTGGCTCACGCCTGTAATCCCAGCACCCTGGGAGGCCGAGGCAGGAGGATCACCTGAGGTCAGGAGTTCAAGACCAGCCTGGCCAACATTGTGAAATCTCGTCTCTACTAAAAATACAAAAATTAGCCGGGCATGGTGGTGGGCACCTGTAATCCCAGCTACTTAGGAGGCTGAGGCAGGAGAATTGCTGGAACCGGGGAGGCAGAGGTTGCAGTGAGCCAAGATTTTACCACTGCACTCCAGCCTGGGTGACAGAGTGAGACTCTGTTTCGAAAAAACAAAAATGGTTCCACTTGATGTTATGCTGTGTCTTGGTATAACGTATAGTTTGTCCAGATGATAGGGCTTTTTTATTCTTATAACACTTCATAGCAAGTTATTACATTAACATGTGAGGCACAAATTTTCATCCTCCCAAAAGTAACTAAGTTGCATACATAAGATCCACTATCTTTCTATTACAAACCCGTACTTCTGTAGTGAATTATAGCCCCATTTTTTTTTTGTATTGAATGTTTCATAAGAAGAGCTCATGGTCTGTCAGAGAAATTTTCCAAAGGATCACTTATTACATAAGGAATTCATTTTTTTCCCTTAAAAAGAACTGGGCCTGAGGTGGTAGTTACAAGGCAGAATAATCACAAGCAGACGTAAAAATACTTACACAAAGTAAAAAAATAAGAAAATAAACTTCATATGTTTTGCTCTTTTAAAAAAAATGTCAGATACGGTGGGTAGCAGGTTGGCTGCTGATTGTCATTAATTGCCATTATTATGTGCTGCTGAGGGCTCCTAATGGCACTATTTTTCTGAGCAATGGTTTTATATTATTTTTCTGGCACAAAAGCCTGTTCACAAATACCAGAATGTTCTCATACCAAAACTAAAGTGACTAGGAGATTAAAAGCAATTAGTGTAATTTCATCACTGGCATTAGTACTGAAAGCAGATCAGGATACACACTTTTCAAGGTTCAAAAACTTTTTCGAGTTTAGCAAGATTTGAAAACAGAGCAGAAAACACCTACTAAAGGCACAAAAGAAGAAAGACATGGCTTCTGAAGGGCGGCCAAGGAGAGGACAAAGAACTCTTATTCCCTGAAAAGAGTCCACAGTAGTTAGGGAAAGACAGTTGACAAGGCTTGGCCATACCGGGAGAAGCACATCTCAATGCAAGGTATAAAGACTCTGCTCTCTGCAAGGATGCCGTCTCCCCGTTAGATCCAGCCAGGAATGGCACCCACCCACCAGAATAATACTCATTGCAGTCTCGTATTAATTAAAGCAAATAAGGCAATCTAAGAATAAAAAGTTCATAATTTTAGGCAACCATCCAGTAAGCTACATATAACAGTATCTTCATGATTTCTAGGTTTCAGGATAGAATCATATTAGATTTCAAGCAAGAACATTTTTACATTCAGTAGACTCTACGAATGTGGGTTTGTTAATCTGAGAAAAAAGGAATCCTCTTAGAAAGTCCATGTTTATATTTTTAAGAGCATAGTTCTATCAGCAAAGGGGTGTTCTTATCCAGCATTTCCACATTCAATACAGGAACGACTGAAATTCCTCTCCCCCATCAAAGCAATAACTGAAATTCGTAACTGTGACTTCAAAAGACCATATCAAGACAAAACCGCTATGAAAATCATCCAAAGTACATGTTTTAAATTTGAAGATTTTTATTACTAAGTATATTGTACTCTCATTCTTATAATAAATATTTTTATAAATTTTAAGTGAAAGAACACACAGGTGCCCTTTGACTTAAAATTTATAAACCACCATCATTTGTATGGAATGCATTGCCCCAATAAACAATAGTATAAAGGGTAATTCATGTTGTAGGTCAGAGTACAAAAAAAAACACAACATAATCTCTATTGTAAGTGAAATGACTAAAAGGGCAAGACTATGAATATACTCCTGGTAGTTAAAATAGCTAGAAACCATAGTCATGTAAACTGTATTTGATGACCTAGAAAGAAATGGTTTTAGAGTTGAACAATGCTTTTCGCAAGTAGTCATTTACTCACAAATGATCTCTTAGAACACAAACACTTTACACAAAACACATTCACAGGTCACGTTGAAAATGTCACGCAAGTTCCCAAAGCCATTTTAATCATACTATGGCTCTGGTATTTTGGTACTAGTAGAATATATAACAGCATTACAGTTTGGAGATACTAGTATGAGAATATCACAGCTGCATATGGAATAAAATGGACTTCATTGCATCATAAGTACCAAAATGTATTCACTCTACTACTTACAATGACTTTTTTCCCATGGAAGTATGAGTTCTGAGACATCTCAAATCAATCGGGCCATAAACACATTTTGGGAATGATACCTGGCCTGCATTATGGACTGCTTGTGAATCAGAAGCTCATTCCTTAGTCCCGCCCATTCCTTAGTCCCACCCATTCCTTAGTCTCGCCCATTCCTTAGTCCCACCCATTCTTTAATCCTACCCATTCCTTAATTCTGCTGTAATAAAGCCCAAAATACAGCACAAAAAAGAAGCAAGGAAAAGCAAAGCATCTCTGGGATTCCACTGATAACTGAGAAGGATGGTTTTTAAATAGCTTATCAATGTTTCCAAGTTTATGGAAACTTCCAAAGAATGGTCTCATAGTTTTAAATAGTCACCGATTGTTTCTACTTAAACAGTTATATAATCTCACAAAAGTAATTGTAATCCAACTTTTGTCTAAATAATCACAAAATTTGGAATTAGTGAAGCAGAAATTAATAAAGGCAAATTCTGAGATGACAAGCTAATAGTGTGATAAATGACTATTTAAGTATTCTGAGAGTTGGGCCTAATTTTACCTTTATTGATTTAATCTAAGGAATGAAAACATTTTCTGTTTTCAAGGCTGTATAATCATGTGTTATTCAAATATATTAATACAAATCACCTCAGATAATAAAAATACAACTTAGCAAGTTGAAAAGGTGATACATTATAGCTTTCACGGGATTCCCATACTTATAGTAAAAAGAGAGCTTTAAAAAAGCTGCTCCTACCCATCAATTGACATGCACCGCTGATACAAACAGGGATTCAGAACAACTCTCAATGACAGTCAGCGTCTAGCCCCAGCTAACAACTCTGGCAGCTTCATTAAGCGGTGGTTTGTATTTTCTTTATTGCCCATTTTCTTTCCTTTTGGTGGAAAACTGTGTTATAACGGCAGCACAACTTTCTTCCGTTTGTCATGGATACTAAAAACAGTCTACCTCATACCATACGGGGAAGTTTTCATTTCACTATCCAGAACCTTCCATAGCAAATAAATACACAATCATTGTTTATTTGGTTGTTTAAAGTTTCAGAAAATCATCTGAATCTCCCAGAGCTTCATTCTCGGGTCTTACCATGAGGAGTAATATCAAAGTTGAAAGAATCTGGGGAAATCTTCAAAACACTAAATAAACCAGAAAGATCAAGGATATACTCACCGGATTGTATTAAAGACATATTTTCATGGAAAAGAAAAGGGGGGAGGGACTTACTCTTTTTCTTTTTTAATAAAAGAGCTTCCTCTTAACAAAAGGGTTTACTTTTAGTAAACTAGAAAATTCAGTTCAGCCAGACATCTTCTTTCCACTCATCTGAGGTTTTGCTATGAGCCGCTATACACAGCTTGCTGCTTTCCACAAAGTCTTGAATTTGAGTAAGAGACGAGCATTGCTGTACTCAGGAGGAAAACTGAGCATCTGAGTTTTTCCAGCCAGCAGGATTGCAGTGCTGCTATAGTACGCCTCCTTGGGTTTAATTAGCTGTTCCTGGTTTCCCCAGACTTTTCAAGTCCACCTGAGAAACTTTCACTTAAGTTGGGACATTCGTCTTCGGGGTAGGTTCTGCCACCCCACTGGCAGGCCCAGATGACCGGAGGAAGATCCAGGTGACTTCCATTATCCAACTCATACACAGAGAAACATTTTTTTTTCCTTTTTTAAAGAAAATGAGTCTCCATCTTTTGCCCAGGCTGGAGTGCAGTGGCACGATCATAGCGCCCTACAGCCTCCAATTCCTGAGCTCAAGAAATTCTCTCGCCTTGGTCTCCCATAGCACTGAGATTACAGGTGTCAGCCACAGTCTCCATCCTAGAAACAATGTAAAGAAATGATTGGCCAGGAGAGGCGGCTCATGCCTGTAATCCCAGCACTTTGGGAGGCCAAGGTAGGTGGATTGTCTGAGCTCAGGAGTTCAAGATCAGCCTGGGCAACATGGTGAAATTCCATCTCTACTAAAATACGAAAAATTAGCCGGGCATGACAGCATGCGTCTACAGTCCCAGCTACTCAGGAGGCTGAGGCAGGAGAATTGCTTGAACCTGGCAGGTGGAGACTCCGTCTCAAAAAAAAAAAAAATTGTCATGGCTATCTGGGATTCTGGCCTTTCCTCTAAAAATGTCACTAAACTATATTAGCAAAATAGCTTCAGTGATTCATTGATGTTTTCGTAACATTTCACCTCAGATGCCACTGAGCAGCTTCAGTCATAGCTTTAGAAAATGCTTTAGAAAGGCTTTCGGGACAATTACACACTTGCTGAGCAAGTGGCCAAACCCCAGATCCAGAACACACTCCAATATCTGAAAGGCACAGGTTGACACAACATGTTAATTTGCTTCTTTATCATGTAAATTTCACACTACAGGACTAAAAAGCAGAGGGAAAATTCTGAAGGTCCCCAGCAATCAGTTCTTCCTTCTGCAGCCCCTGCGCCATTCACCTTTCGGGTGCTCTATTCTAGCTCTTGTCTGTTTCCCTCTTGGGGCTGTGAGATACCTTTCCGGAGAAGCTACTCACCTTTGTGTCTCCTGAGCCCAGCACAGAGCCTGGACCAGCAAGATTAATACTAATAGACTGAAAGTGATTGCATATGCCAAGAATTAACTATCTGGAAGAAGAGCGAGGAAGGGAAACACACCCCAAGTTATTAAAGGAAACACCTTCTCAGGATGACGAAGGATGGATAACCTCAGGTCTCTGGTCCCATGTCCCATGTAAAGCAAGAATCACAGAGGGGTGGGCCACCGCTCCAAGTGACTGTGACATTTTAATATGCTTTAAATGATGAAGTGACCAAGAAAAAATGAAACATAGCTTTTGCTGAAAGCTCATCTGGCAACCTTCCCTCGGCGGCCCCATCCAGGAAGGATATCTGCTGTGTCCCGATCTTGGCCTTTTTCCTCGGGCTCTTGGCTTAAGAAGTGCTAGCCTCTTCACCCTCTCTTCCATGTCATAGTTTTAAAATCTCTCTTTATCCTCTGGGCAACCAGTTCTCAGTAAGTTTCAAATCCATCAGGATTTTCGTAAAATTTCCTAAAGGGATAGCGTCAAATGGAGATTAAGAGAAAAAATGATTTTCAAAACACTGGGTGTGCAGACACAGGTAATGCAGAGGGTGGACATGCTCCTACCTGGATCCAATCTAAAATCTGTAAAGCTGTTTATACGCAGCTCTAGCTGAAACATGGTGATTGAAAGTTTAGACACAGATCCTTCCACAGGTAAATAGTGTCCACTCATGGGGGGAAAAAAAAAGAACTACAAACAAAAGATAACCTTTTTCTAATTTGTCACACAGTGTATCAAATGTGAGGATAAATTGCTCTGACTTCTGTTTATGTTTTTAAGTTAATTTACAAAATAAAATACATTGTTCTTTGTTTGTTTGCTTGTTTTGAGACAGGGTCTCCTTCTGTCACCCAGGCTGGAGTGCAATGACCCAATCACTGCTCACTGCGGCCTCCAACTCCTGAGCTCAAGTGATCTTCCCGACTTAGCCTCCCAAAATGCTGGGACTATAGGCATGAGCCACTGTGCCTGGCCCATTGTTCATTTCTTATATTTTAAAACTATATTCCCCATTCTATCTCTTGCATGACCTAATATTTTATAGTCTCTAAAGTGCTTGAGTCTATCACCTTAGCAATGGAAAAAAACTTTAATATATAACCAAATTGGGAGTTCAAATATACTAGTTATAAGAATACAAACTTCAGGCCAAGCAGGATGACTCACGCCTATAATCCCAGCGCTTTGGGAGGCGAGGGCAGGAGGATGACTCAAGCTCAGGAGTTTGAGACCAGCCTGGGCAACTTGGTGAAACCCCATCACTACTGAAAACACAAAAAAATTAGCCAGGCATGGTGATGTGCACCTGTAGTCCCAGCTACTACAGGTGGGAGGCTGAGGTGGGAGGACTGCTTGAGCATGGGAGGCAGAGGTTGCAGTGAGCTGAGATCCTGCACTATTGTACTCCAGCCTGGGCGACAGAGACACTGAATAAAGAGGGGAGGGAAGGGCAGGGGAGGGGAGGGGAGGGCAGGGGAGGGGAGGGGAGGGGAGGGGAGGGCAGGGGAGGGGAGGGAAAACAAACTTCAAAGCTTTCTATAAGACAACTAAAAGGCCCAGGTGATTAAATGTTTCCCACATGCCCAAATTTTACTCTATTCCAAGACTTTTAAAAGAATGTTAGAGAAAAATAAAACAATAAAAAGGTGCAAAATACCATACAATGAAACATGCCTTTTTCCAAGAAAATGTCGTTTAAGATTCTCATATCCTTCTTGTGCAGTAACATGTTTCAATCAACAATGGGACACCAAAAAGAAATCTTACAGATCAAATTTAGATTTAGAATGGGAATAACAATCTGACTTAGACATCGAAGGTCCTCTAATAACTGCCCGGAAGCACAGCTGTCACTGGTTAAGCCTGAGGCATTGTCTAGGCACTGGGCTTGAATCAGATTCATCAGCAAAAGTAACAACTGAAGAAAATACAAACTCCTTTAACCTTTGTTCCTTCTGTTAGGGAGGATCATGCTTGTGCTAACAGGAAAAGGTGACAAAATTCCAAATGGTAGTAATTTATAATCTGGAAAAAAACATGATTCTATGAAAATGGCATGCTAGAAGGCAAGCCAGAAAAAAAATCACAAGATAAGTCAGGCTGAATCTTCTCTGAGGTCACATTCTTTGGGAGACCCTCTGCCTCGCTCTCCTTAGCTGTACACCTTCCAGCAAGTGCTAGGAAGTCTGACCATCCCGAAAGGAGCTAGCCCTAATCTGCCTATCTCCCCAAAGCACTCCAGCCCTTTCTCTACATTGTTGTGTGTTATCGCTTTGTGGAACTTCTAACGTTGAGAGGATTTCACACGTGAGGAACAGACACAGAACACTTAAGTAACTGGTGCCAGGCCATGCAGCTCATCTGAGTAAATGGTAAAACTGAAACTCGGCCGGGTGCGATGGCTCACGCCTGTGATCCCAGCACTTTGGAAAGCCAAGGCAGGCGGATTATGAGGACAGGAGGTCGAGACCAGCCTGGCCAACAGGGTGAAACCCCATCTCTACTAAAAATACAAAAAAATAAGCCAGGCGTGATGGCCTGGGCCTGTAAACCCAGCTACTCAGGAGGCTGAGGCAGGAGAATCGCTTGAACCCGGGAGGCGGAGGTTGCAGTAAGCCGAGATCACACCATTGCACTCCATCCTGGGCGATAGGGTGAGACTCCATCTCAAAAAAAAAAAAAGAAAACGGAAACTCACTTCTTGTGACTTTCTAGTGTCTCCATTTACACTACCGCCTCCTAAAAATCAAGTCTGCTTTGCAACTTTTAGTGTCATTTGTATTTTCCATAAGAATTTCTGGAAAGGAAAGGGATAAACAGAAGGAAACTGCAATTCCTATCTGGAACATTAAAGCATAGCTTTTGCTTTCTTTTAGAAAAAATAAATGGCACTAGCAACATCTTTCTATGCTGCAGCAAATGTAAAAATTATCTGAGGAAAAGAATCCCAAAGGAGTGTTTTATGCATAGATTACAGACCTAGGCTGCCTCGGTTCAAATCTCAGAGGTACCATTTTTTTCTTGTTGTTGTTTTTTGAGATGGAGTCTCATTTCGTTGCCCAGGCTGAAGTGCAGTGGCGCAATCTCAGCTCACTGCAACCTCTGCCTCCCAGGTTCAAGCGATTCTCCTGCCTCAGCCTTCAGAGTAGCTAGGATTACAGGCACCCACCTTCACGCCCAGCTAATTTTTGTACAGATGCGGTTTCACTATGTTGGCCAGGCTGGTCTTGAACTCCTGACCTCAGGTGATCCACCCACCTCGGCCTCCCAAGGTGCTGGGATTACAGGCGTGAGCCACCGTGCCTGGCCTCAGAGGTCCCACTTCTATGACTAGTACCTTTCTCTATCTCAGTTTCCTGATCTATACTGTGGTGACAATAGTGGCAGGACCAACTCCAGTGGATTACTTGGAGAATTAGATGAGTTTTTCTTGGGAGGCCAATGCAGGCAGATCACTTGAGGTCAGGAGTTCAAAACCGGCCTGACCAACGTGGTGAAACTCCGTCTCTACTAAAAATAACAAAAATTAGCCAGGCATGGTGGCATGCACCGGTAATCCCAGCTACTCACAGAAGAATCACTTGAACCCAGGAGGTGGAGGCTGCAGTGAGCTGAGATCATGCCACTGCACTCCAGCCTGGGTGACAGAACAGGACTCCATCTCAAAAAAAAAAAAAAATTTATGTCTGGAGTATAGAACAATTCCTGGAACACAGTAAGTGCCACAAAGCTGTTAACTATTTTCATCGCATAGGGAGGTGGTATATGCATTAAATGAAGAAAGAGTGTAAGGAAGACCCAATAATTTTTATGTAAGAAAAACAAAAGTCTAGGAGTTCCCAAAACATAAATTGTTGAAGTTTTAGAAATACTAACAAGAGACTTTGAAACTTTAAGCTACAGAACAATTAAAGGAAAAGCAATGACATTCAATAATGCAAACACATCATTGCTGGGTCTGGCACTTGCAAAGTAATTCTGATCTAATTAGGAGAATATCGTATATCCCAGCCCCCTCCCCCTCCGTCATCCTCTTCTTCATAAATCAGGCAAAATGCCTGATTAAAACAGATGGCTCTGAAATCAGATGCCCTGCAGCTCTGAAGGCTGAAGGATCCTACTCAGAACACCAGGGGAAACAGGATCTTAAGAATGCCAGAACAGGCTCTCCACGGAGAACATTCTTTCCTCAATCTTTATAATATGATATCTTCAGGCTGCCAGTGAGAGAAACCCGGAGAGAAAGACCACTAGGAAAATCAGCAATCAGGTTTTTAGGCAAGGAAAGAACAGGCTTGGGGTGGGCTTATCTACTTGAAATAAGCTGAGCACTGGATATAAGAGAAGGGGGACGGGGTGACCACTTGAAGGTAGACAGCAAGAGCTTAAGGCACCTATATCATTCCTTCACCGCAAAGAATTAAAATTAACTTTGAAAACAATTGTTCATCAGCATGTGTATCTTTCTCTCCTTCACCTGTGCTGTGGGTTTTCTCTACTCCTCACAGTCAAGTCTGCTGGGAATAACCAAAATCATTAGACCCATGACAATTTCAGTGGAACCCTCATTTTACTCACCTGTGTCAACTTCCTCTTCCATTTTTCCTAAAGCATAATCTTTTTTTTTTTTTTTTTTTTTTTTTTTTTTTTTTTTTTTTGTGAGACAGATTTTTGCTCTTGTAGCCCAGGCTGGAGTGCAGTGGCCACCGCAACCTCCGCCTCCCGGGTTCAAGCGATTCTCCTGCCTCAGCCTCCGGAGTAGCTGGGACTACAGGAATAAGCCACCACGCCCAGCTAATTTTTAAAATATTTTTAGTAGAGACGGGTTTTCTCCATGTTGGTCAGGCTGGTCTTGAACTCCCGACCTCAGGTGATCTGCCCGCCTTGGCCTCCCAAAGTGCTGGGACTATAGGCGTGAGCCACCGCACCTGGCAACATAATCTTTATCACATCACTCATCAGCTTAGACTTTGTGTTCATGGCCTCACAATGCCTAAGTGGTTAAAAAGAAAAAAGCCTTCCACAGAATGACCCCCAAATCCAATTCTATCTTTGTCTCCACAAGGCTTCTCCAGGCAACTTCCACACCAGGGTTTTCTTGCCTTCTAGCCTTCATTCATGCCATTTTGTTCTTCTGCTTGCAACCTCCATCACCTCCTCTCCTCCATCCAAACCCCTAATTCTGTCTTATTCTTTTGGCCTAAATCACTATCTCCTCTTCAGTGAATCTTTTTCTTTACATCCTATAAATTCTTGATATCTACCATCCTGCAGACTCACCTGAAATTAGCCACTCTCAATCCTGTATTCCTATAACGCTTTTTGATACTACTAATATGGTCATTTATTAAATTGTATTATAATACTTACCTCCCCAAACAGACCATAAGCTCATTTAGGGAAAATACGGGCTTTTTATTCACAGATGCTGACACCCTCTGCGTGCTTAATATGTTTGTGGCAATTTCTACAGTAACTGTTCATTCCTTTTCTATAGCCCTTGCCTAACTCATGAACCAAAAAAACAGTAAAACAACAATCCCACCCACCCGTCACTTTAAAACCTAGTATCTAAGAAGAGAAATAATAATCAGATTTCAAAACAAAATATAAACTATTTTTTTCATTCAATGGAGTTTCTACTGTGTACAAAGCTTAACAAGGGGTTCAACACACATGCACACCAATGCACATATAGGTGTAAACCTCAAGTAGCAGAGACAGCATGTATGTGATAAACCATAAGTCAGCAAATGTCCATAATACAGACAGGGGGCGGCGGTGGGTACAGATGATAACAGCTCTAAGATTCTTTGTGGAGTGTGGTGGCCAGGAAAGTCTTCTCAGGGGAACTGGGATTTGGAGAACCATGATCTTTCATGCCAGTGCAGAAGAGAAAAAAACATTGCAGATTTGCTAGATTAGAATGAAGGAAAGAAAGAAAGTATCATGAGAAGAGGCTTAGAAGTAGAGAAATTCGAAGTTTTTTTGGGAAGATTAAAAAACAATTAGTTTTGCTAAGATGGAACATTTAAGTGGTAATAGGACGCAATGCTAGAGGCGTGGTTAAGGAAAATTCAGGTTGAGAGGTTTGGGTTTGATCCTACTTCAGGGTCAATCCTACTTGGATTTAGATTGTTATTTACAAGGATATATATTTACATAAAAAGAGTCCATTTGACCAGGCACAGTGGCTCATGTCTGTAATCTCAGCACTTTGGGAGGCAGAGGCGCATGGATCACTTGAGGTCGGGAGTCTAAGGCCAGCCTGGCCAACCCCATCTCTACTAAAAATACAAAAACAGCCAGGTATGGTGGTGGGCGCCTGTAATCCCAGCTATTTGGGAGGCTGAGGCAGAAGCAACACCTGAACTTGGGAGGTGGAGGTTGCAGTGAGCCAAAATTGCACCACTGCACTCCAGCCTGGGCAACAGAGTGAGAACCCGTCTCAAAAATAAATAAATAAAGACATACATAGTCCATTTATAGATCACTTTAATCATCTGTATGTGTTTTCATACAGATTACTCTTCTTTTAATTTTTTTAATCCAAAGTAGGATTTGCAGAATAACATTCCTACAAATTGCTATGAAAGGGGTTGAGGTAGGCATTCAGGAGTTAAATAAGTCTGGAAAATACTAACTGTTTTATTCCCCTTCTGAAGAATAACAATGCATATTAGGATATTTAGGATATTAAAGGCATGGAGAAGTCCTGCTGTAGACAGCCTAGTTTACCGCCTTATTTCCTCATATTTCAAAACTTTTTGTTTTGAGAATGTAATTTGAGAAATGTAGAACTCTAGGCAATACAGAATAACAGACTATTTTAAAAAATAGCATTCACATATTTCAAAGTGTGAACCACAGCGTTAAAATGAAGAAGAAAACACGGAGCTGGAGCTGGGAAGTGAAGAGAAATGAAGGTGCTAAGAGGTGTGAACATTCTGTTTCAAATTAAAGTCAACCAGACACTCTTCCATAAACTGCCAGAGTTCAGCGGTTCTGTGAACACCTATCAAAAAGATTTCCTGCAAGTTCAGATACGATTGTGTGAATCCCTAGGTAAGAGCAAAAAAAATAAAAAGAATTAAAATAAGAATAATCTGTATGAAAACAGGTATAGATGATTACAAGCAATTGATAAATGGCCTCTTTTCTATGAAAATATGTATCTTTGCAGATAATAGTCCAAAATCAAAGCCATGTGTGGTTTAGAACATTTATCTTTTAAACCAGATAAGACTGGTTCCTGCTTTGAGATCCTAGAATCCTGAAGAACAAGCCAGTCATCACACACTACTAATGGAAACACTGTGAGTTCAAAGGGCAAAGTAATTAACATTAGTGTACAAAACAGGAGTGGATTTATGATTTTCAACACTTTGAATCTCCATTCATCCAGAGTCTTCATTCTACGCACATGGAAGCGTTTTACAAATCTTGTTTCTAATCCTTTCACACAGAGAGGACTTTCAGGCTCAGAAAATCCTTGAACTCTTTCAAGAGCCCGCTTAGTAAACACTCTACAGCAGCTCTCTCAGCTGGCGTTTTCCAAATGGCACCTGCAGGACTTGCCTCCCTTGAGATGCCAATGGACATGGCATGCAAAAGAGCTCCCATGACTGGCGTGGCGGGTAAGGTTCATAGGTTTCCCCACTGCAAAGCTTTTCAGAGCCTTCTCAGCGTTCCACACTGCGACTCTCCGGCGCTGGGGAGGCACTGTGCTCCGTGTCCCCCTCACTCACCCGGGACTCCTTCTTTCATGAGTCCTGTATGCCACCGATGTTCTCGGAGGACCTTGTGGCAGACACAAGGCTACCTGCTGCATGCAGGAGCTGGCTTGTTTCTCAGGTCGGAAGACTCCAAGCTATGATGACATGAGCGACCCAAACATCCCCAGTGAGACCGGTAGGCTCCCTGGTGTGGTAAAAATAATTCTACAACAAGCCTTAGGCCTTCCCAGTGTCAGTTACCTCCCCTCTAACCAGAAATAAGCAAGTCTTTCTTGTAGGTTTCACGGGGTGGTAGTGAGAATCCAGGGAGGCCCTGTGTTTACAAGGAAAACACACTGTCCAGGTCCTACATTCCTGCCCCTCCTGAGTTTCCCTGGTTTTTCTCAGGACACTAATTACCGTTGACCTTAAAACCCAATTTGCCCCCAAAGCTTGTAACAGGCCCTCAGGGTGTAAATCCTGCAGACTCATTCATGGCTTCCTCTTGCCACTCAAAGTGTCCCAGCCTGTCTCGCTCAGGGACCTCCCACTGCTCCCTCCCATAGGCAACTCCTCCCCGGATCTTCCCAGTGTGACTTCTTCAGAAGGGCCTTCCCTGGCCACCTTTGTGGAGGCACCCTCTGACAGCTGCTCTCTGGCCCATTCAGGTGTTTTATTTTCCTCATAACACTTAACATTGGCTGGGTGCTGTAGGTCACGCCTGTAATCCCAGCACTTTGGGAGGCTGAGGAGGGCAGATCACAAGATCAGGAGTTCAAGACCAACCTGGCCAACATGGTGAAACCCTGTGTCTACTTAAAATATAAAAATTGGAGAGAGATCCAAGATGGCCGTTTAGCAGCAGCTCTGGATTGTAGCTCCCAGTGAAAGCACAGAGAGCGAGTGGATGCCGCAATTTCAGACGAATTTCTGTTGCCCACAAACTGGGAGCTACCGAGCGGAGGAGCCACACGAGTCGCCAGCACAACTGTTTTTGGCCGGCGCGGCTGTTTAGCCAGTGCCCCGGTGCAGTGCAGCGCTTCTCAGTGCAGAGTATACGGACTGGGTGCCCTTTGAGTCAGGCTCGGCTGGTCCCATCCCCACAAGGAGAACAGCAATTGGAAGCGCTGAGGACTGAGAGTTTCATGGTAAGCACAGCTGAACCCGGGAAGGCCTAGCTCTGTGGGGAAAGGGCGTCCGCCAAAGGAAAACTAAGAAACAGAAAAAACTTCATCACCAACAAGCCAGACATCCACTCAGACCCAATCTGAAAGTTGGCAATTACAAAGACGACAGGTGGATAAATCCACAAAAATGGGAAGAAACCAG